>JAAGNO010013605.1:0-15691 GCA_033439905.1 Ceryle rudis | reverse complement strand
TATTAGGTTGGAAAGTAGCTATCAATGCTCTTTGCTCTTCTTTATTGACAGTAATTTATCCATTCACTTGCAAAGAAGTGAAAACAAATAGAAATAAGAGGCAGAGCCTAGTCCTCCTTTAGAAGTTAGGGCTATTTCTTCTTTGTGAAATGAAAGGGCAGAGAATTAGGAAAGATAAAGTTTGCAGACACTGAATGCATCCCATTTTTTCAGAATCATATTCTGGATTGCCTTTTTTTGCATTCTTTCTTTGTTATCTTGAACTGGTAGAAGACCTCAAGAGAATGGGATGAATTACTATTTTTACATTATTACACATACGTAACCTACACATTTCAACTAATACTTTCACTTGGCTCCACACAGCATATAGTGATTTAATATTATTGTAGAATGTCTCTTTAGATGCTTAAGAATGGAAGTGGTATGAGTTTTGAAGGTTGCATAGTGCAGAATGATATTAAAATATGTGACTGTTTAACTGTAGCAAATTTTCAGTCTTCCAAACTGAAATTATTATATTTCTCTTATGAATTGAAAAGACTTCCTAATTTTTAACATTTTTCTTCAAGTCACAAGTTCAGGACCATGATTTGGAGAAATATATTCCCTCCCTCCATTTTCATGGGTTAGTAAATGATGTCTCAGTTGCTGAGGAGCAATGTGATACAGCAGTGTTACCCTGTATGCTGTCATTTGCCAAGAATATGTCTTCCATGTGCCATTTGCAAAGAGAACTGGGAAAAAGTAAAACCACAGTGCCTATATTTCAACAGACTTCAGGGAACATCAAGCCAAATCTCACTGTAAGATGACAGCAACTCACTGAAGAAATCTAGTTTCATGTTACTGTCAATAGGTATTGTAGCATACTTGGTGTTAACTTCTTCATGGAACAGAGGATTTTATTTGCCTCTTTCTCCCCATTGTGACATTTATTATTTATTCCCTGCACCCTGGCTGCTGTGGACATTTATCTATGTGATATGCTGTTTCTATGGCATGATAGGTTAAACCCAACCTGTTATATTTTAGCATACTTGTTGTCAGCCTCCTAGCAGAATAGGAGGCTTTGCTTGTATGTGTTTTTATGTGTATGCACAGACAGATACGTGTAAGCGAGTAATACAGCACAGGATATGTATAGTGCACCTGTCAAACGTATAAACGCAGTGTGGATACTGCTATCCGAAAGAGATAGTGTCAATCAGATCTGGGGGTGAGGGTTGTGTTCATTGTAGTAGATTGCATACCTGCTGAAATCAGATAATTTTGATTATCTAAGATAGCTTGAAAATATGAATAATTTATTACCCATAGAAGTCTTTTTTTAAGGCTTCTTATCCTGGTTAGCCTCTGATATTCAGATCACACCCCCTGATGCTTCCTTACTTGAACTGTTGCTCTGGAGGCACTGTATGGAAACTATATGTTTCTATGTAGCTAGTCAGCATAGATTGAGTTGTTTTGACAGCCCAGCATGAGACTGTAATAGTCCAGCTAAAGATCTGAAAAATACAACACACAGTAGAAAATAAAACATTTCCTTGAACAGTGATAACCACACTGAACAATAAAACACACTCCAGCACATATAAAGGAGAGTTTGGGGGTTGGCTTTTGTTGACCAGGGCAGCCTTTCTCACGGCTGTGAACACAGCAATGTTTTCCTTTAGGTTGATAGCAATTAAGAGGAAAAAGACTATTAGAGTATACTAGTTAGGAGTTCAGTTGCACCATTGCTCTGTTTGAACTCTTTTGAAACCTTCAATTTGTGTGTTTCCTGCAGATTTGCTAGAATTTATCAGCTTATTTCCCCCCACCATCACCAAAAGCCTGTTTCTCTCTAGGCTGTGGGACAGGATTGCAGCATTGGTATGAGGTCAGGCCAAAAGCTTGAAAGCAGAGACATCCACTTGCCCATGCATTTAATCCATTTCTTCAAATTTTATTTTCTTTTACAAGTACCTAAGCAGCAAAGAAGGTGTGGAGGATAAATAAGAATGGGAAGCTGGTTCTTGGAGGAAAAGTGGGAAGGGAAAGACAAGAAATAATCTGAGAGGTGGGAAATGTGTGTGGTGTGTGGAGCACATATATGTCATGAGGTAGGCAGGATGGATGGGGATAAAGAGTAGCTGAGAGAGTAGAGAAGAGGCTGATTTCCTCGGAGTGCTTAAAAAGAGGGCAGGCCTCTCTAGAGCTGTTGAGATGTCCTTTGTGTTCAACCTTAAGTTCACAATTAAGGGCCAGAGGGTCCATTAAGCAAGGCACTTGGGCAAAAGCCTAAAACTGGTGACATACCTAGGGATCTTAGGCAAGCACAGATGAAGGTAAACTGTAGCTTAAGTTCATCTGTTATCTTCTGCTACATTTTGAGAGGCTGATGTGTATAACAGAGCAGGATATTATGTCTGTATGTGTCCTTTTGAGGTGATGAATGTAGAGGCCTGGAAGAAGGTGGTCAAACATGGGGTTTGAGAGCTTAGAGGAAACCCGTTGTGTTGTAGAAGAGGACCGAGGAAACCCTAAAGCCTTTGTCAGATTTCCTTCTCTGCCATGAGCTTCTAGCCCAGCAATGAACAGACTCAGGAATGGAGAAAGTCTTACATGAAATCAGTAGTTCCTAGGTCAAAAGTAAGCACAGGAAAAAACTAGCTTATTAAAGGCAGAGGTTAATACATGAACCTCTGTATGGTGATGAGGTGGAGAAGCTAAAGGAAATCGGTCTTATGTACTGTGACACAAACTACTACTGCTTTCCTTGTTAGAGGTATTCCGTCCCTTGTTAACTGTATTACTTATTGTCTAAAGCATATTGCAAAAATATGCAGGATTTAAAAAGTGGCTGAGCTAATTTTGCTGCAGGAACTCTAATTGCTGAATTGTTTCTTTTTTTTCTGTGCTGCATTTCTCTAAAGCTGTAATGTAGTGTTGCTGAATTGCACAGGCAACATGTATGTAAAACCAGAAGAATCTATGTACATAAACAGCCCTCACTGCACAACCCTGGTGAGGATTTTGCTGAAATTCCAGTTTGTAAACTGACATCAGTGCCAGCCTTGCCAGCAAAATATTTTTAAATGAGTAGTAGAGAAAAGGCTTTTGAAGCAGGGAAACAGCAGGTGGCCTGCTTAGTTTGTTGTGGTGGCACCTTATGAATAACTCCATTGATCTCCATATGCTTCCACTCACTCCTGCTCACAGTAATACTACCTTAAACACTGAGCACTTCACATCTGATAGCAAAGGTTTTATTCAACCAAAAAAATGACAGACTGGAAGGAAAAGACAGTTCACTGCAGACATTGCTTTGTCATCCAAACCCATCTTCAGTGCCAAAAGCTGATGCAAAGCTCAGGTATTGGAGCAGTGAAAAATGAAAATTTTATAACTTGTTTTGCAATGATTTATTAAAATAGGCTCTATGATACCATAAGAGGTTATCTGGTAGAAAAAAAATTAAATTCACCTATATAGAATGCTTTGCTGTAGTTAGTGGTTTGTGACATTTCCGAGGCTAATCTTTTTGCCTTGGAAAATAAGTCTGAAAGTTTGTATGTGGCAGAGGCATGAGTAGTGTCCTTGTCTCCCCACATGCAGCAGACTGTCAGTTAGGTATTAGGAGAGTAGGATCTTGTATTTCCTGTGCACTGGAGTATGATCTACGTTGATGCTGATAGGAGTAAGCATGTTCACATGTCATGGCAACAGTAATGTTATGGTCTCTGTGTCTGATACCAATGTGGTAGAAGCCTGTTCTTCTGAGTGATACACCTTTCTTTTTAGCAGGGTGTTTTTTCTTCAGTGCAGTGCCACATTAGTGCACCTCACCTCTTCCATTTCAGAGCTAATATGACCATCAGTGATTTAAGTGTAGTGTAGACCTGGTGTACTGATGTAGCTTTGTGTCAAAGTATAAATGGAAAGATTAAACAAAGCAAGCTGTACATCCTGCTCCTAGAGGCAAGCACCCAAGGACAGCTTATAATACTGTTATGTCTTACTGAGTTTTAGTCACTGCCTGTCTACAGCATAGAATCATATTAAAAAATTGAGATGGGGAGAGATTTGTATTTCCTATGTTTGAGGTACTTAGGTACTTAACCTAGACACTTAAGCATCTTCATCTCCCTAGTTAGTTAAATGAGAAACTTCCCCAAGAACTGTAGAGTAAGTTTCTGTCTAAAATAACTACGTGGTGGAGCTTTTCTCTTTCACTGTGGTTGAAGTTATCTGAATAGTCTCCACATGCATGTGATGATCCCTCTAGACTGTATCCAGCAGTGGCTGAAAACAACATGGTAGTCTAAGAAGTGACAAGACACTCTCAAGTGACATGCATAGGAAGGAATTGTATATCAGGAGGTAAGGACAGCATGGTTGAATTGAGATCATCCTTTCACAGCATAATACACATGTAGTTATCCCCAACCCATGATGGTTGATGGTGGGATGGTGGTTCACACCCAAGAAAACTGCAAGTGTGTGCATGCTGCTTTTGCACCAAACAGATAAACCTGAACAGAACCATATAGTGCTGCAAGTGGGATATGTCTGGTATCAGGAATGATTCTGGTCTTTCAATGCATGGTAGTGGAAAATGCCTGTTGCAGAGAACAAGACATTGAGCCTTGGAAAGAGGTGAGATCTTGTTCCTGGTGTTTCCCTGTTGGCTATTTTATCCAAGAGTCTTGTCTAAGATCTGATTCACACATCTTTTTCTTCTTACAAGCTCAGCATTAACAATGTAGTGTGTAAGTGTGCTGGCCCAATGGATATAAAACCGAATGAATCTCTGTCAAGTCCAGTAACCACATTTCTTGACTAACTCATTTTAGATCACCACATGTATATACTTTTGGGTTTATGCTATAACTTGTTATTTAGAAACCCTCTCTCGTGCTGTCTCCCTTCGTGAATGTAGTCACAGGATTATTGCATCACTGCCTTTCATATGCTACCCTCTTGACTGAAATTAATTCCAGGTACACTTAGAACACTAAGTTAAGTATTAAGTTAAGTGAATTAAGTATGAAAATGTGGTTTTAAGATGAACAGTCATCGCTAGTTCATTTGAATGATCTGTGTATCCTTTAAAATAATCTGCTTATGTTATTTTCGTCTAGCTATGAAGTGTCTGATAGATGCACTGAATCAAGACTGGCCAGTTATTGCTACATATTGCATCTCAGTCTGATTTGTTGATAGATATGAAAGATGACAGGTTTTAAATGGATCGTAATTTATATATTTAACAGAGTTTATGTATTTTAGCTTAAGCACATAGTTTGGTTTCATGACATTTTCTGTATTTATGACATGATTTTTTGTTTCATCTAAAATACTGATATTGGCCTGCAGTTCAGCTATGATTCATGGTATCACAAATATCTATTTTCAGGAGCAAATGTTCTCTAGTACTTGTAGGATGTGCTGCAGACTATATAATAACATTATGAGAAAAATTATCAATATGTATTTAATTGTTCAGTTGAGGTTACTCAGCATGCCTGTTCTCTTTTTTTTTTTTTATACTCTGCTATATATTTCTTATATTATCCCTAAACTCTTTCCAATCCAGCCTTCCTTAATGAATTGAGCCTTAGAAATATTGTACTGTGTTCTCCAGGAAGACATCTTTCTAGTTTGAATACATACAAGATCACACTTGGAAAACTGTGATAGGTATCAAATCATCCTAGGTATGGAAATGCCTTGTTAGTTTCATATGTGTATCTGTCTACACTTACATCTCTACTAGAAAACAATTAATTCCTTCAACGTCCCTTACAGAATAAATACTATGAAAATATGGAAAATAACAAACACTGTTACAAAAAATAACTAATTAGGGATAGAATATTAAACAATAAGAAGTTAATTCACTACAAATAGCTCGGTAATAGACTTCTAGATTCAGAAAAGGCATATCAAGGACAAATGTTCTGTCCTAATGTAGTTTTGTTTTACATGGCCAATGTACAAAACCAGCACTAATTTCATTTCCACTCTTAATTTGGGTGATGAGGCCCAGCTGGGAGGAGCAGGGGATGTTGCTAATTTTTCCTTTCAGATTCTGCAATGAAAGCCGCTTTAAAACTTGTCTAAGGTGCCTTTGCAGCCTGTCTTACAAACACCACCACCAGTTATGCTGAATTGCTATGATGGTTCAGAGCACATAGTTCCCTGGCCTGTCTCAGCAGTTTGCTCTCTTATCTACTCCAGCTACCTACAGTTAATTTATATGTGGTTTTTGCACATGATTCCATTCACAAAATTTGGTTGTGTCAGTGCAGGAAGTTTGCATGCGGTTTATTATTATCCATGTAGCCTCAATGAGCAGGTTACAGGACTATATGTTAATGATTTGTGTACATGAATGATATGGTGTGTGTACTGTATATGTGCATTGGAGACAAGAAATTTCTGAGTCCCAACACTTGTGGAGACACATCAATAAGAAGTCTACATTATCTATGTCACCTTGATTCCTCAGTACAACTCAGTTACAGATTCAATCAATTATTGCAGCTAACAGTAAAGTGCAGGAGAAATGCCACAAGACTGATAAAACACGTTAACAATTCTGCAAACAAAGAACTTTAAATACTAGGTATTTTGACTTTTCTATGCATTGGGGGAGGGGAGAGGATAAGGAGGAGAAAAATTACAATGTTACCAGATCCTCTAATAGTTGTTGATCCTTTAATTCACCAAAAGTCAGATATGTTGTGAATCTTCCTCTGGGAATATGTTTATTCCATATTACTGGAGGTATTTCAAAGTCTCAAAGAAACAGCAAATTGCAGTGTTGAGCTTTTTCCAGGCATTGCTCTTCCCTGTTTGTCCCACTGCCACAACCCTGCACCTTTTTAAAAGGTAGTCATAACAACAGCTGCCACTGATTTGCCCCCATATAATGCTTATCTTGTCCTGGGCTTGTGTCAAATCCAAAGATTGTTTTCTTTCTTGCTTTAACCTCAGATTCAGTCAAGGCGGCTGTAATTCCAGTATTAGTTCTCCCAGCACCTCTTCAGTCAGCTAAAATACCTAGCTCTTATAAATTCTGTGAGCTGGGACCACAGTTCAGAGGCTCATTGTCTCTCTCCCCCTCAGTGCCTGACTAATGAGCTGTGCACCTTTATGTTTGCATATAATTTTGCAGAGGTTGGTTGTCTATATGCACTTAGCCTGGCAAGCAGCTTCCATTCTAACACACTATTTTATCTCTACCTATAGCTTCGTCTTGGAAAATTAGACAGTGAAAGCACTGAAGCACAAGCTTAAATCTGTCTCTATGGAGGAAAGCACTCAGACATGTGCTTAAATGTAAATATGTGCTTAGATCCTATCATTAAGTCAAAAAGACTCGAGTGCATGCTTCAAGTTAAGCATATGCTTACATCCTTTTTGAATAGCTATGCTTTCCTGAATTGGCACCTTAACTTGGCCATAAAATTGCCACATTTGTTATGAAAGAAAGGAAATATTTCTGCAGAGTCCAAAGGCACGTTGACAGATTTTTTTGAGTTATATGTGATTTAAAAATATGCTGATTTCAATTTCTGTCTTAACTTTTCATCTGTCTAGCTTAAAAATAATTTGGTAACATTCAAGCTTTTGAGACTGGTCATTTATAAGGCTACAGTTAATACCTTGAACTGTTACAAAGAATGATAACTAAATTTCTGGAAAAGTTCTAAAATTTGATTTTCATGTTTGATACAAATTGCTGGCTCTTAAAGATCATGTATGAACTCAATGTGGAGGCACAGTTTATCTGATATTTGGTTATCAGGAGATACTTACAGTGCTGCTCTTTCATAGGACTGGACTGGACAGAGCTCTTAGCAGATCAGAGGTATCATATTCTCAGTTCTCAGTCAGTCCTAATTCCTTCAAATTTAATTAATTATCTATATTTGAAGCAAGAAGATGATGTTGAGGTTATGATCACATTAATACAGATACCTGGGAACAGATCCATTTAATATGGCTCTATGCTGTTCATATTCATGTTGTTTAATTACACTAACTTGTAACTGTGTCAAAAGAGTGGTTTTTCTTTAGCACTGAGTTTGATTTGGATCAAAATCATGTGCTGTCAGTGTCAATATGCTGGCTTCTACTAATAGTTGGTATCAGAAGCACTAAAAGTTAAGACCAAAGAAAGCTTACTTTGGGTTGAGCAGGCTAGAGCAAGGTGAGCATGACATATACATAGGACCTGTTTGGGTTTTGAGGTATCTCTATGTAAGAAGTCATCAATGATACATGTAGCCTTCATAGTTACATGAAGACAAGAGAATTTAATGATTCTGGGAAAGTTCTGGACTAATGAGCCCGACTGATACACAAAGCTTTGCTTCCACATAAGGAAACTCTCCTAGCCTCCAAAATTAGGTGACCACATGTAAACTGCATCTTACTAATGGTCCTTGTGTGCATCTAACTCCTGAATTATAACTGCATCATTTAAGAAAGTATTAATTAGCATAAGCCAGATATGCACCATGCACTGCTCTAACAGTTTAACAGCACACACAATTGTGTTTCAGTGACTGGAAGTACTGCCAAGGAAGGTTTAGTTCACTAGCATGTTTGTAGCAAATAGGGCCAATTTTGTTGTCATAGCAGTGTGAGAAATAATCCTTGCACTTTCCCAGGTTAGATTGAGCAGGTGTTTGAATTTTGGAATGAAAACATGGAGACAGAATTTATTTGAAGTCCTATAGACTCCATAGTGCTCAGGGTTCTTCCTTCAAGGAGAAAGGGAGGTCATGGCAGCTGGGAAAATGTTCCTGTTTCAAAGTAATATTTTCTCCTTTTACCAAAGTAAAAGAATGCAAAAGTTTTGAGTGTAAAAGCTCCAGTTCTTCTATAGGCTGTTCAGGCATGGCAGGCTTCCTGTAATCTACCTCCTAGTTTGGAGAAACTAGCTGAGAAACAAGGGCAAGAGAAGGTGATTTACATAGTCAGCAGGCCTTCTCTCTCTTTAAGGTTGCATCATATCTTGCCTGGCTATCTTTGAAATACTCTAATCTCATACTGCAGTGACTGACTTTCAGTCTATTTGGCCCAAAATGACTGGGCTTCAGACCACTGATCTCATAGTGCCTTGATTCTCTTTCCTCTGCATCCTCAGTATTTTCCCTATAATTGGAGCTCCAAGAGGAGATCAGGGTAAGGCAGCTTCCCCTTTCATTGAAGGTATTCAGCACTAAACAGTGGGTCTCTGACACTGGAGGAACCTCAAAAGGAAAGAGGTTTGGATCACAGGTGGTAGAATAAGATGGTAATTGAGTTGCTGAGCTCAGCTGAAGAGTTAGAAATTGCTCCTGAACTCAGTGAATCAGGAATACTGATGCCTTGCTAATTCAGAGACTTTATATGAGATGAAGTTCATTAATGAATGAGGTGTTTAGACAAAACTGTGGTGAGTGGCAATGTGGAATCAATGCCTCTGTCAGTAGTAGCTTGTGAACTGTTTCACAGTCTCTCCTATAGTGTTTTCTCTGTCTCAAATTATGTCTTTTCTTTTTTTTTTTTTTTATTTTTCTTTTAGAGAGATACCATCAGCAGGAGGCTAAGAAATGTCAACTGTAATTAAAAATGTAATTTTCAAAGGCATTTTGCAGTTTATTCACATGGTAAATGGTTTCCTACCCTCTGAACTTTCAGCCTGCTGAGCTGAAGAGTTAGACATTTTCTTAAAATCCTTATATTCTCTCACAAGCGTAACAAGACACTTGTCAGCTCAACAAGTTGGCAATGAAGAGTTCAGCTAATGGTGCATAGCTTGAAAACATAAAGAAGGTGTGTGTTTGTTTGTTCACCAGAATTTTCATCCCTGTCAAATTGCTTATTGAAATTTCCATTCTGCTCTATTTTAATATTTTATTAAATTTCTTCTCTTGCTCCTTTTCTACTTCAGATGCAACTTCCTTGTTTCTTTATCTAAATGAAAATACAATGCTATCAGCATCCAGTCCCATCTAAATCTCTTTTCTCTGGTTCCTGATGCCCTAGGCCTGTTGGATAGCTGATTATACTTTAGGTGATTTCCTTCGTCTGGTAACCGAGATATCTAAAATATTTTTTCTTTATGTGGTCAAAAGAAGTGCTATTATAAAATATTTTTTAAGAAAGAAAGAGGCTGATTCCATAGCCCAGTGATTAGGGCAGTCACCAGGTTCATGGTAGACTCAATTCACCTGTCTGTCATTACTTGTGCAAAGTAATAGAGCAGCTGGGGGAAGGGCCTTACTCAAAGAGAATAGCTTGTTTTGAGCTCTTCTGTGGGATCTGAAAGGTCTCATGTCCACAATGGGGTTTGAATCCTATTTAGGACCTCTCATTTAGGCCTAACTCCATCACTACCTATTTTTCCTATACTCCCAGCTGCCTGCTTGTAGGTTCAGTAAGGCTCTGCTCCCTGTTGCTGGCTTATACTTGCTCTGCTTCATAGACTGACAGATGACAAGTTTTAGGATATTCTCCTGACTGTTGTGAGAATCCCTTTGTGAAGCTTTAGGCTGAGTGAGAGCCTTGAGTGGATTAGGAGTTTACTGGTTGTCTGTGGTTAGGTAGATTTGGTAATGCAGACTGGGAGCAGTGCAGAGGTTTATGAGATTAGGTGGGTTTTGAGACCTGCCAGGAATTTACCTGATAGATGGAGGTACCTGCTACATTAGAAGAGTAAGGTAAGTCTATCAGGTGAAATCTCTTACCTATGCTGGGGATTTATCTCATGGATGAATTGTACAGACAGAAGGAGTTGAATGTTGCAGGATGAAAGACAGTAATGCAGTGCATTGTAACTGTAACTTTTAAAGACAGTGAATTTAGTGCATTAACTGAATTAACATTTTTTTTAAAAAGATGCGTAAGGGGAGAAAATCTGTAATTAACAAGAGCTACTGGTGATTACCATTAAGATTATTTATTGTTTCTCTTTTCTGGACTGTAATTCATCTTTGTCATTTTAGACTTTACACTCTAGAGCAAAGATTGACTTTCTGTGCTTGGAAAATATGCCATTGTAATGTAAATGAGTTTCTGTAAAACACAGATCATACACCTCCCCCTTATCCTTAGCTTTTTATGTGAAAGGTTAACTAATACTCAAACCTCAGACATATAGCTGAGCATTCTCTTTATAGAACTGTTACCAAAATTGTATCAGGCTATTCTCACACCTAGAAGAAATCTTGGTGCTTCTTATGTGTGAAACTCAGACCTTATATTAGAAGACAGCCCCAAGACTCTGACCCTGCAGTGTGCTGCAGGTACGTAGAGTTCTGTACCTGAAGTCATTGGCGCTGCCCACACACACACTGGAATGTGCACAGAAAGACTACAGCATAACTGAAGCCTAATAGATAAGTTCCTTCAGAAATTTAGTATCTTGAATTTTTATACGTGTGCTCAGTTTTCCTCTGGAAGGGCACAGTGCTTGAGGTTCACATCAATCACAGGCTTTGCAGAGTAATACAGATTTTCTCTGTGGCTATCAATCACTGTGTAGGTACCATGAGGCAGGGGTTGTGCAACCCATCAGTCAATGAACAGCCTCAGTCCACTAACATACCATGTTTGTCCACTAAGAATAAATACTGGCTACCATATTGTCTACTGCCTCAGAAGGTCTGAAATGTAACAGGTTCTCTATTTTTACTTCTTTCTGTTGTTGTTGTTTTTTTTTTTTTTTGTTTTGTGTTTTTTTGTTGGGGGGGGGGGGAGTAAATAAAGAAATTTCAGTACTAGCAGTACCTTATATCTCATAACTTTTTAAAGTATTTTCTTCACTCCTTTTTCCCCTCATGATCTTCTTCTGTTTGAGTAGAGAATGAAGGATCAGCATAATTTACCCTGAGTAGTACCTTACTGGAGAAAGAAATCCAATTTCTATACTTAGGGAGAACTGATGGTTGCTATTGCATGATGAATTACACTAGTTGGTGCATCCTATTTCTGCATGTGTCTTAGCCATTCAGCTGAACTTTAGCAGGTTGCAGGAAAGCCTTTGATGGTTTTGTCTTGGAGAAGAAAGGAAACCCAGTTCATTTTCACTGAATATAATTCCATTTTGAAGAAGGCTTGTCAATTTGTTTCCTCACCTCTAGAATCTGCTTGATTCTTTCCAGGTTAATCTAGCTCTCTTGATAGAGTCATAACAACATATTCTCCCCTTAACCTTATGCTTGGATGCCCTGCACAGAAAGGATCCTGCAATTATGATTAAAATAGATCCATAAGCTGGTTCAGCAGCATGACCATACCTACTCTCAGCTGTTAAGGGAGCAATAGTACTCACTAACAAGGTGATGGGCCAGTTTCAAAGGATGTAAAAGCCAACTGAAGATTAGCTTAGAGAGGAATCCTACCAAACACAGCAAGTGATATATTTTCTGCCAGTAGGACCGTCTGTTTGCAAACAAGGCTAGCTCAGAGCCAAATATTTAATTATATTGTACTGCAGCACCTGCAGATGTAAGCCTGTGAATTAGTGCCTCTCCTCTGCCTCTAGTTTCCTAATCAAGATGACTGGGTGGAGTTCTACCTTCAGTAGTATAGTACAATTATTCATCCACACTTTTTGGTTATGTTTCCAGCAGTACCTCCTAAATGCTGAGCTCTTTTTAATTTCAGTTAAGACCACCATTTTCCCGAGGGTCTTCCCTGCGGGATCCTTGTGTGTACGCCATAGAAAGTTCAATTTTGAATCACTGCTCTTCAGAAATCATATTTTTCATATACATATTACTTATCTCAAAGGCGAGATAGAAGGCAAAAGGGGGGGAAAAGGATTTAGACTTAATTAAGCTTAGTTTTATATAGCACCTTTCAGGCTAGATGCACCCACCAGCACCTCAAAGCAGTGTGAACTGGATGCTCCCACCTGTCCTTACTCAATATTTTAAAGGCATGGGGCTTAACTTCAGGAACAGGTTTGGTGCTCTGGATCCTAGATGATGAGAGGCACTTCCCTCTGACATTAAGGAGGAAAATTTCAACATAAAATAGTCAGAGATATCTGACTTGTTCTCCAACATGCTCAGCATAACTTGGTTCCTCCTTGAGTACTGTGTTCAATTATGGGTACCTCAATACAAGAAAGACATCAGGGTGCTGGAGCAGGTCCAGAGAAGAGCAACTAAGCTGGTGAAGGGCCTGGAGAACAAGTCCTGTGAGGAGCGGCTGAGGGAATTTGGGCTATTTACTCTGAGGAAAAGGGTCTGAGGGGAGACCTGATCACTCTCTACAACTACCTGAAAGGACATTGTAGAGAAGTAGGTGCTGGTCTCTTCTCACAAGTAACTAGTGACAGAACAGAAGGGAAAGACCTCAAGCTGCACCAGGGGAGGTTTAAACTGGACATTCAGAAACATTTTTTCACTGAAAGGGTTGTCAGGCATTGGAACAGGCTGCCCAGGGAGGTTGTTGAGTTACCATCCCTGGATGTGTTTAAAAGCTGTATAGATGTGGTGCTTGGAACTATGGCTTAGTGGTGGACTTGGCAGAGTAGGGTTAATGGTTGGACTAGATAACATTAAAGGTCTTTTCCAACCTTGATTCTATGATTCTATGAAAACCTTTTCTGAAAGGCTTATCCATACCTTAATCAGACAGGGAAATTGCTGTTTGTGCCTTTTGGCCTTCTTAAAAAGTTATGACAGAACATCCAAGGATGTTTTTGTTGCAGTATGTCCAAATGTCACAATTAGTGATCTTGGCCTTACAGCAGTAGGTGTTGCGCTCTCACATAAGAAGTGAATGCAAACATGTTATACACTAACTTTTGAAAAATCAATTAGTGCTATATAATAGCACTATATTATGCTTTCCAGCCTTCTCCAGCAAGATTTGGCAAAAAGCCTTCTGTCATAAAAACCTGCCTATAAATTTGAGGCAATCTAATAAATAATTAAATAACTTACCTTAATGAATTTTTTAGAACTTAAAATTTAATATTTTATTATGTGAATTTATGTTTCAGTTTTCCAAACCAATTATCTGAGAGAAAGGCTTATTTTCAGACAATTGATGACTGGATTTACCCCAGTTCCTGCCCTCTGTAGCTTTCATAGTGGTAAAAACCCTAGATGAAATGGAGGGATGGAATCAATCATAACCTGAAATGGTGAGAGGAAAAAAGAAGAGAGGGAAGTTCAGCATTTACACAGCTCTTCCTCCACTGTGTGACCCATGGTGCTCAGGGCAGTGGTAATAGAAAGGCTAAATTCCTTATTATGCTTCCCTCTGCCTCTCCCCTGAGGCAAATCTGTTCCTACAACACATTTCATTGCTCTAATGACCATTTTAAATGTGTATAAAGCATTCTCTATTTATACCACTCCAGTTAGTATTTGTGGTACAAGAAAGCTTAATTGGGACCTCCAATGCAATTAATTCATAGATATAATTCCAGTCAGAAAGGACTATAACACAGGACTGACAGGGAGTCCTGTGCGGCTGTGAATGATGAAAGAAGAATGCTACTTGTAATATGCTGACACTGTACAGAATTAGGCTTTGTGTTCCCCAGTCATAAAATGTCTTTTGGGATGAAAGGCAGACATTTTGGGTTAGTTAGCTCCTATTTAATTATGTGGCTTCCAAAGTAAAAGGGTTTATTGAAAGGATTCAAAAAGGGAGAAGAATGGAAAGGACTCTCACATATTTTCAGTTTTGATGAAGTTTTTCATTAAGCAAATACTCAGGAATCTCACCAGAGTAAATTCTGATTAAAAACTAGAAATGCTTTCAGATTTTAAATAGTATTAGACAATGTTAGGGGGTCCAAAACTTTCCTTGGAAACTTCGTCACTTGTTTTTTTCTTGCAATAACTTGATGAAATCCAAATAAACTGTTACATATTATTTAGGTTTACATAGGATTTAGCCCATATTTTTATCTTTGCTTTTAAGCCTAAAGCTTTTAATGTTGCATTTAATCTCATTATTTTTGTTCTGACTGTTATTTCCTATATGAGCCATTTTGCCAGTGTCTTTACTGAATCCACTTTAATTGATTTAAGGTAATTTCTCCAATGTATGATGAATAAACTGTATTTTATTCTCATTGTCCCATGAATTTGTAATCCCTCCCTGCTTTTTGTCATCTGAAAATGTGATTGGCATTTTCTGTATTTCATCTTTCAGTTCATTCATGGGATCATTCAACACATATGGCACATGGAACGCCTTGAAATGAAGAAAAATGGACAATGAGATTTAGATACTCTGGAAAAGAATTTGTCATCAAGATATAAAATTAGAAAGGCAGAAAATTGGTCTGATTTCTGAAGAATTTTCCTGAACCCGTAGGCAACATTCGTTAGTGGTATAATAAGAGACTCATGTCGATTTCTTCTTGCTTATAATCCATTTGGTTCTTGACAGAAATTCACATCAGAATCTGGATGCAAATTTCATATTGGAATGATATCAGATGTTCACATATATTATGTTAATTGGGCCTAATGAAGTAGAACAGATTAAAACAGTGTTAACAATAGAGTAAACAAAATAATGCACACAGAGCTTCAGCTATGTAAGCAAAGGGAAGAACTATCTGAAACCATAACATATCAATACACCTACCAATTTAAAAAATAAAATAAAATAAAATAAAATAAAATAAAATAAAATATAAAATAAAATAAAGACACTCAGGGTTTATCACCAC
>JAAGNO010013604.1:25031-35662 GCA_033439905.1 Ceryle rudis | reverse complement strand
GAGAATTACATCCCTAGACCTGCTGGCCACACTATTCCTGATACAAGCCAAGATGCCATTGGCCTTCCAGGCCACCTCAGTACACTGCTGACTCATGTTATTAATAAATTAGTATGGCCAAAGCCCTCAGATAGTATGAAATGACACAACTCCATTAAATTCTTTAGATAAAAGACCTTTGTCTTTTATGCCTCCCCAAAGGGAGGCTCACTTGTTCTGCAGAATTGCTCAGTCAACACCATTAATTCAGAGTCACTACTGTTAACAAATTGTCCTGGGGAAAATGCTGTCTACTGTGGAAACAGCAGGAGAAATAAAAATCTTAATATCTTTAGAAATTCTTATAAGGCACCTGTGTGAAGAACTTCTGGCATATACACATCTAAGGTGTGTCCATTAAAAAAAAAAATCACAAAAAAAAAATCAAGAAGTGAAAGAATTCCAAATGAACTACTGTAGCATCTCCTCTCTATGAAAATGTCTGTTATTTTGGTACCTTGATAACCCAGGGACTAACAGCAACAACACTGGAAAATGTCTGTACAGGCAGGTGCTGCAAGATCATCTCCAAGAGAGTTCAGGCAAACACATAGGGCCCAACATGATTCAGCTCTTGGGAAGGTTTTTATTTTATTTCACAAATAAGGTCAAATTGAAAAGTGTTTTAAAAATGTGGATATTGTTGAAATGCTTATCAACAAGACATGGTTCTGAAATTATAGGAATAAGACTCCAAAAGTTTTAGACAAAATGGATTAACCAAAGGTGACAGGTGGAATCAACTTTTCAAGACTTTTTTTGTCTCCCAGCAAGACAAATCATTGCTATGTGGAAACTCTTAGCAGTGGGGCCAAAGCAAAAAGGTGGTGAAGCATTTGGGCCATATGAAGAATATGTAATTTGTGCTTTCATCTGCTGAGAATGACACATACTACAGTTCTTATTCATCCCCTAATAACTCTATTCAGAAAAGAAATTAATTGTACCGTAAACTCCGAATAAGAGATGCTTTTGCTTTAAAGAGCTTGAAATCTACCTCAAGATGAGTGAAAAACAGAAGGTATAGAGCACAGAGGGATGGGTATTACATGAAAACTCCCCACAAACTGAAGTTTATAGAGGCTTGGTATATGAACCATAGCTGTGATTCATCTGCTGTGATTTAGCTGCCACAAAGAGACAATAACTAACAAACTGGAAGAATGGAGGAGGAAATAACAGGGGGGGGTTGTGTCAATCGAGCTAGGGACAGTCATTGCAATATCAAAAGAATGGGAGGAAAAAAGAGTGAAAATTCTGTGGGGTACTACTGATAAACCAGAGAACAAACCTTCTCAGGAACAGGAAGGAAAAGAAGTCACTGGTAAAATATGAAATAATTTTACGAATGAATGTCCCAATCAGACCAAAGCCAGAAAATGGAAGGTTTAACTAGAGTCTCATGAATACTACAAAAATGGTTTTGTAAACATATCTTTTTGCATTAGTGACCTCTATTAATGTTATTTGCTCTTTTTTTTTTTTTCTGCTTCTTTTACTCAGTGCAAGTGGCCTACGCAGTAGTGCAAATACATAGTCACATGCATATACAGATACATTCACATACATATACACGCATTTTTGAAACAAAGTACTTTGCAGGAATGTCACAGAAAACCCCCACTCGTTTTGTGGAATCAACCAAGTAGATCATGGACTTCAATTTCAAATACATTTGCTATGACAAGTGGGCAAATGAGTTCTCAATATCTGTGAACAAATCTATCTATGAATGCATGAAATACTGCAAAAGTGGACACACTTATTAAATAGATTATTCTCTATAAATGCTTCACCTGAGACTAATTCAGTAATATATTACAATGCACAAAATACACAATCATATTATTTAGTGAAAATGTCAATAAAAGGTATCTTACTTTTAATATAATTTAAAAGTTATCAATAAAAGGAACATTGTAGAATACTGCATGATGCTTATACCATCAATGGGAACATCTGTACAAATACTGATAGGTCACATCTGTCTACATCCAAGCTAGGTGCCCCAGCACCGTTCTGTAGGAAATGGAGAGGAACAGACATCTATCTCCATAAGGCAATTTATCTCATATTGAGGTAGACAGTCTGAAAAGGTCAAATGAATTCTGCTCTGTAGATGCCTATTTAAGTCCTTTACCACTCAGTTCCACACACATCAAATCAATTCTCTTCCTGAACTGGAAGTAACCCTACATATCAACGACAGTGGTTTTCGGGGCAAGTTACTCAGGTAATCTAATGCTGGTATCAGTCTGTTCTAATAATAAACAATGTGAGATACTTTACATGAATATATGAAAATCCTGCTGCAAATATTTAGCAATCTACACAGATAAGAAATATCCAAAATAGTAATAAGACTGTGGACATTTATTTTCAGGTTTTTTTTTTGTTATTTTAATCTGACAAAAAGGTATGGTTGCATCAGGGTCTGAAGAGAAGGACTTAAATGAGTATACACTGTCAATACTGAATAAATCAGTGGAAATTTTGATAAAAAAATTAAAATACATGTTCAGAGACCACTGAAGTCTACACTGAGTCTTCAAATAACTTTCTGTATCTTCAACAGCTGAGTACCACTAACTTAAATGGGAGCTTCTGAAAAAGAACTTTTGAAAAGACTGTAAAAAATCAGCATATGGAAGAAAACTGCATATCTATATTCTATTTTCTATTTTTATATCAGAGCTTTTCATATCATTTTTAAAATCATTATATAATGCAATCTAAGTCACTATACTTACATCAGAATAAATTCGTGTCCCAATTACACGAGCGTAGTGTGGATTTGCCTGCATACAGTTGTGAGGACAATACATCCTGAAATATCAAAAATAAACCACACAGTTAGGAAGAATATTATCGGAGTATTACTATACCATATTCAACATCAGCATTATAGCATGTAAATCAATTTGACGATGCATACATATGGGTCCATACTGATACTAAAAGGCTGTCAGTTTTTGAGTCTTTGACAATACAGATGAAAGCACCAATGATGTATGCTGTGTTTCATAATAGAGTGCTTGAAAACAGGTCTGGTCATCTTCCCTTTGGATAAGCAGATGATGTTCTTGTTCAATATATTTGAGAAAAGCCAGTGAGAAGAGAGATTGTTCATTCATATTATTCTCTGTTTCTGCAGCATCTGTACAAACTGTACAGCTCAGTATTTTCTCAGGAGAGGCATATCTGAATGAGGACCTCCTGTGATGCCAATGACCTGGTGATGCAATCAATTTAGCAACTTCTAATAAGGGCAAGCACTTGGCATCTGTGGCTAAAATTAAAAACCTTGGCAGGTAATGAGATTCCTAGTAAATATTAGGAGATCAGAAAGCCACTGAAACAAGGACTGTCTTTGTTCAGTTGTATTTTGTTCACCTTTGAGAAAAACTCTCTTTGTGAGGGACTCCAAATGGAGACCTGTGACAAACGGAGTCTCTCAGGGATCGGTACGTGAACCAGTGCTGTTTAACATCTTCATCAGTGACATGGACAGTGGAATCAAGTGCACCCTCAGTAAGTTTGCCAATGACATCAAGCTGTATGGTGTGGTCAACATACTGTAGGGAAGGGATGCAATCCAAAGTGACCTTGACAGGTTGGAAAGGTGAGCCCATGCCAACCTCATGAAGTTTAACAAGGCCAAGTGCAAGGTCTTACACCTAGGGCAGAGCAATCCCAAGCACAAATACAGGCAAGGTGACAAGTGGATTGAGAGCAGCCCTGCAGAGAAGGATTTGGGGGTGTTTGTTGGTAAAGCACTGAAGACGAGTTGGCAATGTGTGCTGGCAGCTCAAAAAGCCCCAACCATATCTGGGGCTGTATCAAAAGATGCATGGCCAACAGGTAGAAGGAGGTGATTCTCCCCCTTTACTCTGCTCTTCTGAGACACCACCTGGAGTACTGCATCCAGCTCTGCAGCCCCCAACACAAGAAGGACACGGATCTATTGGAGAGGATCCAGAGGAGGCCCACAGAAATGATGAGACTGCTGCAGCACCTTTACTATGAGGACATGCTGGGGACGTTGGGTCTGTTCAGCCTGGAGAAGAGAAGGCTCTGGGGACACCTCATAGCGGTCTTCCAGTATCTGAAGGAGGCCAACGGGAAAGCTGGGGAGGGACTTTTTATAGGGGCATGTGGTGATAGGACAGAAGACAATGGTTTTAACCTAGAGCAGGGTAGATTTACATTAGACATGAGGAAGAAGTTCTTTACTAATGAGAGCGGTGAGACACTGGAACGGCTTGGACACCTCATCCCTGGAAGTGTTTAAGACCAGTCTGGATGAGGCTCGGAGCAACCTCTTCTAGTGGGAGGTGTCCCTGGGGATTGGAACTACATGATCTTTAATGTCACTTCCCACTCAAGCCATTCCATTCTATGATTCATGCCTGCTATAGCTCCAAAATGCACAGGAGAACCACACGGGAAGCTAACAGGACTACAGGAGGTATCAAGCATCTTATTTGGTAATCGTGATATGCTACGACAAAGAAGTGCCAGTCAGCTTTAGGTCTTCTCTGATCTGCTTCATTTAAAAAATGAGTCATGCCCTAGCGGCTTTGGAGCCACCCTACTTGGAGCAGTCCTGGGCAAGTGTTTTTCTCTGGGATGTTCTCCATGCTCCAATCAATATCCAGCATGTCACAACCTTGGGCATGCTACAGTCTTAACCAGATGGGTAATTCAAACAGGCTGATGGAGCTAGGAAAGAGATTTTTTGGCTGAAGGTCAAAGAGGCCTCTTGAGGACCTGCTGATTTATGATTCAGGCATGAGGGGGAAAACAGGTTGTACAATCAATGCCATAGCTGACTACTGCTTGTAACTACTACTTTTGTAACTACTACCTTTTCAGAACTAAGTGGAGAGCATGCACAGAATCTTGAATGAATCACCACTACTGTGAAGTCTCCTCAGCTGAATTAATTGCATCAGAATTAATCAGCCATTTCTAACCTTATTTCTACTTTTAAATTTTCTTAAAGACAGACCCTATTTTTCACTTAATGAAGCTAGATTTTGTTTTTAATAACAAAGGAAAAAAAGAAAAATTAGAAGTATGAGATTATACTCATCTACTTCTGCATTCCACTCCTCTTACTTCTCCACATCTTTCAGCTAGAAAGCCAGGAGCCATAGCCAAAGAGCAAACAAGTCCAAGAACCCACTGCTTCATGAAGGAATGTTTTCCTACCAGTTCTGGCTTTGTACTTGCTTCCTGTACTGGCTGTAGGATTGCTATGAAAATAATCCTGTGAATATCTCCAGTTTAGCTTGTGATAAATCATGCTACAGTGTATTTACCTTTGACTCATCTAGAGGTTTAAGTACTGTTATCGATTTCCTTCCTCAAAATATTGCAGCACAGGCTCCTTTCACAGAGTTAAAATGCAGTCTTCAAGGAAATGGCACATATATTTAAAGCTGCTAACTGATGGCAGACCACACCCTACCTTAACCATGTATATTTTGATTTTTTTGCAAATATATTTGCTCACCCTATCCTCCCCAACTCCCAAACAAGTTGATAACTTCTATGATAAATAGCTGTATCCTATCTTTTTACTGTAGCTGCTTTACAGGAAAATAAACTGAAATAAAGTTTATTTTGCCCAAGGTGTGTAGATATCATAGTGGACAATGAAAAATAAATATGCATTTTTCTTCGTCTAACCAATAATGATTTCCATAAGATTTGCCATGGGACCAAAGAAAGATCTTCATGGGCAAAAGAAAGTGAGATTCTCCTAACAAAAAAGGCTGTAGCTCATCTCTAACTACCTGGCCTTCTTCTTAGACCAAAGATTGAAATACCCGTAAAACATTTCGGGTTTCACTTTTACAGCTCCTGTTGTCACATTTATCAATAACAACTATAGATAATTAGTAACTGATACAAAATATGGCAGAACTTTAAATTAGTGAAGGAAAAAAAAATTCACCTTGGACAGTGTGAGGCTGGTTTTTGAAATGGGCACAGTTGTTCCACTGTTGTTTCACAGGTGATAGCTTGAACTGAAGAAAGTAATCCAGAAACAAACAAATGTGTGTTATTTAGAAAAAAACATAACTCACGGTAGTACTGAGTTTATAAGAAACAGATGCTAACCTGTTACTTTAGAGACCGTGAAGGAGTTGGCAGACTGGTATTTTCTGAAGAAGAAATAATAGAAATAGTCAGTAAATAACATATCTCAGCAACTTGGTTTAGGTAGAATAGTTTTTACTAAAGAACCTAGAAATAAATTCAAGACATTGTCCCCAATCCATTTTTACACTTGCACCTCTCCTGCCCAGTTGTGAACCTATTGCAATGACACATTTACTTTGTACTGCCAGTAAAACTGTTTGAAAACCAGAAATGCATGTTAAATTCTTTCAGTAAATAAATTTGCTAAAAGAATAGGTATGCTAGGAACAAATTATGCAATCTCTTTGTTCCTCAAGATGAATTTTACTTCTGGATTTTGTGTCTATGTTAAATTATCACCAGTAGCACTAAAAGCTCAGCATAACATGTAACAGTCTGGTTTTGTCAGTAATTACATGGTACCCATATGTATTAATTTCCTGTTGCTACATAGTCAAATATGTACATTCAGTTGTTACATTACAATTGATGAACACTTCTGTTTCACTCCTCTATCTCATATTTTGTTTTCTTTTACTCCTCTTCTAGCTAATTGAATATGCCTCTCATTCTGATCTTTTTCATCTGTAACAAAGAAGATGATGATGCTTTTGGCACCCATAAAGGCATATATTATTAAAAAAAAAAAAAAGAAAACAAATAAACAAACAAAAGCCACACAAACAAAACCCCCAAAACCACAAACAAACATAAACACAAACAAAAAAACAACAACAACAAGGAAATTATTCCCTATTCACCTTTGGAGCACATTACTCTTGTGTGTACTACTGTTATTTATCTTGATGAGACATTGTTAAAAATGGTATCCCATAATACAAAAGTATAGCAGTTGAAAAAACATCTATATTGGCAATCCTTATTACAAATGAAAGGAGCTGAGGATTAGGAACTTTGCTGTTAATGTTGCATTGACATTCCCTTTTCCATCTTTCGCTTTTGCAATATGCACTAGAGGCGAGATCTATTTCATTTTGTGTATTCATTGAAGAGATAAGTAGTTTATGCAAGGCTCCATATAGAGGCACTGGTGAGAGTCTGGTAGCTGCAGGACATCCCCGGTCTTACTGATGGGCCTCTTGAAGGCTGAAACTTTGGTAAATCAGCTGTTTTGGTAAAACAGAGACTTTGATTATAAACTGACTTATGGAGCTAAGTCTAATGGCAGGCCCAGCCCTAACTCTTGACAAACAGAACCAAGTGTTAATACCTTGCTCTGAGTTCCAGTTCTCAGAGGATAGGTGCTGAACATGCTCTACAGACTGGACACTCATGCAGTTTTGTCTCATATGGCACAGAAATAGAGATCTCAAGTGATGGTAATTCAATTCCTTCTAGTTTGAAGATTTTCCACAGTTTTAACTACTCCTTGTCATTGCAAGAAAGCTATCTCCTAATATGTCAGTACTAATATAATCAAGATTTACTTCTCTCTGTCTCAAAGTATTTTAAAAAGAGGTATTTGTCGGTATCTTCATTTAAGGGAGAGTAACTTCAACCAGTCATATGGTTCCTTTGGATGACCCAAAGAAACAGATTGATATAAAAGTCTTTCAACACTGGAAATATTACCAGCTTTGTCCAAAATATGTAAAAAAACTTACTTCAGTAGATGTATGTACTAGTTTTCTACAATAAATATATTCACTTACAAATGAACTAACTGGATACTCCAAATAAAGAGATTATTTAACTACAAATGCTACTACCCAAGTGATTTTGCAAATTATTTCCCCTTTTTTTGCATCATTATTGCATCAGTTTTCTGTCCACCATTAAAGCTTGGCTAAAGTTTTGGAATGGCTACATTAATCATGTATCCACATGCATTTCCATAGCATTTTTGTATTCTTTGTGGCAAAAGGTATGAACAAAATGTTGTTACTGTGACATATGTTGTATGAAACAAAAAAGAAACAGGCCTTTCCAAAAATGTTGATTGTAGGAAAACTTACCCAATTGACTGAATGCCATTTCTGTAAGACTTGATAAAGTAATTTTTTCTTCCTTGCCTAGTGACATCAACCCAACCACCTTCATTGTCTAGGATGCCATAATGTATGGCAGCTCTACAAATACTGGATTGCTGAAAAACAGAGCAGAAAAGCAGTTCAATGCCAGACAAAGCGGTATTTTACATTGTAATTTATTTGAGGGGAAAAAAAGAGCTAACAACGCAGGTTTTAATTACAGTGGTCCATTAAAAACTGAGTCTCTTTAAGTTTGATGTGGTCTATGTAGATATTATTTCAAACAAATAAAATACCACTTTGCCTTACTCAGAGATAAACTATACTCATGCTTGTTCACAGTATCTGTTATTTCTTGCACTACTTTTCAGATCTACAGAGTAAATGATGTAATTTCAGAAAGCATTAAGATTACATAAGTAGGTTTATCTGACCGGAACAATTTATATGAGTGTACCCACAAACTGCTGTATTTCTCCTTAAGTTGCACCTTGATGTCCTTACACACAAATACATATACATAAAAGTTCTATCTTCTGTGCATGTATAAGAAGTACAAGGTACATTCAGACAGCACATGCAGAACATCAGAATCAACCTTAGATCATCAGATGCTACCTTAAACATTTGGTGTAGGCTTTTTTTTTGGTGAGTACTGATTTCTTCAAAATCCATTCTTGATATGATTTTAACTAGTATTACAACAGAAAATACATTTCATTAAACATTCTACTGGTAGAAAATTTAATTTAAAAATAATTACCATTTCATAATGTACACTTCCAATAACTTTGGCTTTGCTATCCAAACAGCCAGCAGGACATTCATACCTAAGAAAATAAAATACAACTTGGTCTTAAATCCTGGTATTACAAAAATGGTAAATATTTCAGCTCACATACAAATATAACATTTTAGAATATTCTTAGAATGACAACTGTAAAATTTACCATACCTATTGCAAGTTGTTCCTTTGCACTGATCCCTTAGCCTTACTTCACATGAAACAACCTGAGCTAAAACAAGCAAAAAGCAATTTCACTGCAATGAATTTGACACTATATAATTAAAATTTGTTGACCACTTGCAAATCAGGTAAATCCTTACACATTTGCTGCGTGCTTATTACTTCGTTTTTCTCACTGTCATCAATGCCTGTGGAGCCCGAAGGTGAATGAGTTCTTGGCTGGCTTTGTGATGTTGCATCTTGGGCATTGGATCGCTGCTGTTCAATCTCATTAGTCTCCTCTTCTGGTTCGTGGGGAGAATAAGGCTTTTCTGAATCCTCTGTTTCACAAAACAAGCAAAAAATCTCTCAGGAAAAAAAAAAAAACGGGTCTGTGGAAGGTAGATCCCTCACTATATTTCAGTAACATGGCTTTGTTCTCATAAAATGGTGGATGCATACAAGCAAGAAAGTAAAGAAAACTTTCCACTACTTTATAAGATGAAGATCTCAAGATTAATTATACATCTCAAGTATGATTCTGATGATGAAAAAGTGTAGATTAATTTTCTAGCACAGGCAGCAAAACTGAAGTATGAAAATGCTCTTAATGCTGCTCCCACAGCATTCTGCTGGAGAAGCTGGCAGCTCATGGCTTAGATAAGTGTACTCTTCCTTAGGTTAAAAACTGGTTAAATGGCTGAGCACAGAGAGTGGTGGTAAATGGAGTTAAATCCAGTTGGTGACCAGTCATGAGTGGTGTTCCCCAGGGCTCAGTCTTGGGGTCGGTCCTGTTTGACATCTTTGATGATGATATGGATGAAGGGATTGAGTGTACCCTCAGTAAATTTGCATATGACATGAAATTAGGTGGGAGCATCGATCTGCTTGAGGGTAGGAAGGCTCTGCAGAGAGATCTGGATAGGTTGCACCAAGGGGCAATTGTATGAAGTTTAATAAGGCTAAGTGCAGGGTCCTGCACTTCTGCCACAACAACACTCAGCAGTGCTACAGGCTTGGGGACAAGTGGCTGGAAAGCTGCCTGGAAGAAAGGGACCTGGGGGAGCTCGTTGACAGCTGACTGAATATGCGTGGGCCCAGGTGGACAGGAGAGCCAACAGCGTCCTGGCCTGTATCAGAAATAGCGTGGCGTAATAGCGTAAGAAGGAGATCATGCCCCTGTACTCAGCACTGGTAAGACCACACCTGGAGTACTGTGTACAGTTTTGGGCACCATGGTATAAGAAAGACATAGAGGTACTGGAGAGGGTACAGAGAAGAGCAACAAGACTGGTTAGGGGATTGGAGAACATATCCTGTGAGGAGAGGCTGAGGGAATTGTGTTTGCTTAGTATGGAGAAGAGGAGGCTGAGAGGTGACCTTATTGCTCTCTACAACTACCTGAAAGGAGGTTGTAGAGATGCGAGTGCTGGCCTCTTCTCCCTCATAACTAATGACAGGACAAGAGGAAATGGCCACAAGTTGCACCAGGGGAAATTCAGATT
>JAAGNO010013604.1:6414-20140 GCA_033439905.1 Ceryle rudis | reverse complement strand
GGTTGGGTTCGATACTGGTTTTGTATATATTTGTACATATTCTATTTTATTATTATTATTCTCATTAAAGCTGTTCTTGTTTCCTTTTCTAATCACTAAGTCTCTCTCCCTTATTCCTTTTATCTTCCCCATTGGGGAGCGAGGGGGGTTAACAGAGAGCATGTGTTATAGGTCTAAGGGGCCACCCTGACCCTCAACTGTGACAAGACTTTACTATCACTCTGTTTCATGATAAAAAATCTGTTCCTGGTTCTCTTCTTCAGAAGTCTCTAGCGCATTGAATTCCATTTTGTGTCTTATTCTTAATATCATAAGAAATTGACAGGGTACATTTTGACTTCCAAAATTCAACATTTATTTTTACAGAATTACTCTAACACCATAATAATGTCAGAATAAAGATTTTATCCCACATAGGGATACAAAACCCACTAATTTTAGAAAATAATAGGAATTTTATATTCACCCTACTGGGCCAGTATTTCAATGTCATAAGCCAAAGCATTCTTTAATCTCCACAATAAAATATTCTAATCTTAAATCAGAAAGTTTTATATGACAGGTAGTAATTTTTTCCTCTTCCCTTTCTTGTCACATGATCATAAACAGTTCTTCTTCCTGTTGTACCCACCATAAAAACCATAAAGATTATTGCACTTCTCCCACACAGATATTTTGTTCTTATAAATTGTAGTGCAATTGTTTTATCATTCTGCAACGGAATCATGAGACTGGAACATTTTAGAAGAAGAGCCACTACAGTATGTCTTTGTTGCATGTCTAGTACACCATTAAGTTAGCTCAAAATCTTATGATTTAGCTCTGAATATGACCAAGTCACAAAGTTAATATATTTTCCAAATAATTGCTTTATGAATGGTTTTACCAACTGGATTCAGAAATACAGATTTAGAGTAAATTAGAGTTACGCTAGATCAAAATCTGGGCACCTGCTCACTTTTAGAACTTTCCACCTTCAAAGACAGCTACAATTTTTTGCAGTTTTTATGAACCTCAGAATTTCACAATGTATTATTTTGCTAAGCATCCTCCTACACTTTTAATTCTTAAAACAGCATTCATGGTTAAAGGAATCATACTGTTGTGTGGTTTGAGGGTTTTTTTTATCCACACAAGTTTCAAAATATTTTATGCAGCTATTCTAACTGAAATAATGATATGGTTTTGAAGATCAGAGATAGGCAGTCAATAGTAGCTGCTTAAATCAATTCCTCAAGCTTGTGAAGTAGTTATCTTGAACAAAATTTGCTTTGAAAGAGTGATGGTATCTATGCATAACAAAGCCATCCAGAACTCTGCAATAGCTTTTTGATGAAAAACTTAAGTTCGTGGTTAATCCTCCTGACAGATGAACACCCACAGTGCAAGGTTGAGATTGGGTATTATCCTCAATAAAGTTCCTTCTTCTTTAACTGTTTCTCTGCCTTTATCTATAATATAAAATATTGTCTTTACTCCACCCTGCCAGCCTAGCCAGAGAGAAGCATGCTTCTCTGTTTTTAGCCCACTGCCTTAGCTGCAGCAAAGAAATAATCTTCATGGCTGAGCAGACAGGATGCAGAGAAGGTCTCTGCAGGAGGCACAGTGCAGGCCACAGTATATTTTTGAGACAATTGGGATAATTTTGCTTATTGCACAGTCATTCCTGACTCCAGAAAAGGTTAGTGTAGAGCCTAAAAGCCAACTCCACTTTTTTAAAGAATGGGTTTACATGTGTGATATTCTCTCAGGTAGGAATCTGCACAATTAAGGGAAAGAGATCATAACTTAAGGCTCACCATGAGGTAATTATCCTATTTCTTTATAAGTTACAGTGTTTAAATCTGTCCCATCAGTGCTTTCCAGGGTTTTTATTTACTACTGTTTATGGTGAAGTGAGCCTCTTCATAGTGCACTTTCCTTGGGGCAGCTTCATTTATGATTCTGCTCTGCCATCACTCTAAGACAGTGATAAAATCAGCCTTCCATGGTCTCTGCTCTTCCACATCAATCATTATGACGTCTTATGACAGAAACTCCACAGAATCATGAATTTATGACATATATGAAAGAGGAACAGGAAGGAATGATTTACGATGACTTTTGGTAGTTTTCATTGAAAGTCAATAAATATAATTCTCCAATAGAGGATTAAAACTAAATTTTGTTTCAACTGAAATTTTTCAATTTTCCTTTCTCCAATCAAATTTTTTAAAGTACTCTAACTAGCCCTGATAGGCTAGACAATTGTCTTTTATTAGTGCACCAAAGAAATAAGAAATCTTTAAAATGCACTGAGAAATTTATTACTTAGCCTAATGAGATATATTGTTTTAACTAGCATAGTAAGTTTTTAGATATAAATATTGTTGCATCATTTATTTAGTTATCAACTGTTCTCTAAAAACAGCTTTAACAATCTAATCTTTATAACACTGGAGAAAGAATATGAATATGTTTCAGTATCTTTGTAAAATGCCTGTGACATGGAATCTCATGGGAATTGTCTCCTGTATCAGAATTTAGATAGGAGCATTAGAAGACACCTATGTTTTTATTAAAAAAAAATACACCACAAAATGTCACAGCATACACTTCATATGCTCATTAACTTTGATTTAAATTTAATCACTAAAATTTTGATTAAAAGTTCTATGATAAAAAAAATCAGGAATCTTACAGTACACAGTTGCTGCTGTGTAAGGACTGAATCACCCAATTGTACTGCACAACCCAAACACAAAGTAGGCTGATCAATCAACAGATAATCCCAACTTCAACACATTGTGACACATGAATCAGATTTCAAAAAACCTGCATATCTTGAGTTTGCAGCAGCATGTCTTGATTTTCTCCCCAGTGCACACACCACACAACAAGGTGCCTTCAGAACGGTCAGCTGTTCAAGAAATACTCTCTGTATGCCACAGAAGAAAGGACTCATTCATTTGTTCCTCAGCCTTTAACACCTAAACCCCTTATTTTTAAAGCCAGATATAAACACAACATGGCATGGATATCATGCATATATATCCAGCATAGTCTCTTGTCAGAAAATGCTGCCCATTATCTTGCCAACCAATGTTTAGTTTAAACCAGCATTGGGTTTTTGTTTTGTTTTGGTTTTTTTATAAGAGGAAGTCCGAGAAAAATATCAACCTACAGTACAACATAAAATTGCTTCTTCTTCATCATGACTATGCTTTAGTTGAAATGAGCTCAAATACACAGTGACTATTGTTGTGAATGGAGCTAGTTATTTCAAAGCTACTTCAGCTATCTCAGTGCCAAATTGCAGTCCACAATATGGAGGTATACTAAGCAGATAACCAGGATATAGCTGAAGTTCATTTTAATCATTCAGGTATTGTTTTGGGGTGTGACAAATTAAATATCTAGAGCATTACATATTCAGATGTAAAAAATCTGTCAAGTGTAAATTGCATATAGAAAACAATCTCTTTAATTGCAGTATTTGCAGTTCAACTGTCTCATTTTCTCATCAAAGCCACCATTTCCTGAAGCATCTGTAAAAGAAGTTCTAAATAAAGCTTCTAAATTACATTAAATTTATGAAATATTCTGCAAAAAAAAAATGACTGAATGTCCCAGTTCCAAGGAATTTTATCTGTAGGAAATCCAAGTAACTTTCCTGATTTTCAGAGACTTTTGAAGGAAAAAAAGGAATAAAATACCAATAACCTCCTAATGCCAGTAATAAAGAATGTAAAAGGGATTAGAAGTCACAGTTACTTGGGTCTCCAACCCCTACCAAGACAGAAGCAGCACAACTCCAAATCAATGTAAGAATGAAAAAGTTTTTCACAATCTTCACAATCACTCCAATGACTTCTAATAAAAATGGGGAAACTGATACACTAATCTCTGATGCAATTCTTTGGAAAACTTTATCTTAAATTTATATCTAACTACTCCAATGATGCAAAAATGTTACACAGGTCTTAATAACATTACAAACAGGCACAGAACTTATGAAAAAAATAAAAATAAAAACTTGTAAAAGCAGTCTGACAGACTGCAATTCCATATCACAGCTAGAGTAAATTATCTTAAAAGTATTTTTAAAGGTAATTTCTACTGTTATATGTAATTGGAACTTACAAGAATTCAAAGGGTATTCTACTGCTTTGCCAGCAAACCTAATCATTGCTTCAGAGACTAGGTGAAGAAATAGAAGATGATGTTTTGCATTAGCAATGCCACCTTGATTTTTGTCTTTCTCTTCTGGTAGTTCAAATAGAAGATCCAAATTTATATAAAGAAGATCCAAATGTACATAAAACCTGCCTCCTTACTGGAATAGGAGACATATTCCTGTGCTCTTAATAGGGTTGCCTTGTTTCATTTAGATGATGGCATACTTTGGGCTTCCAATAACAAAAGCATTTCCATATACAAAGAAAGAGATATGCATACATTTTCATGTTTCATTTCATAAAAATGAAAAGGTTTTTGTTCTCCTAGTGTTCCCTTCCTCAAAGCAGTGGGGGAAAAAAAAAAAAAAAAAAGTGGGAAATGTATAAGGCCCTAATACTGACTCCTGGGGAGCACCACTTGTGACCACCTGGATTTAACTCACTTTCAGCACCACTGGCCATTTAGCCGATTTTTCACCCAGCGCAGCATATACCATCCATACCATAAGCAGTCAGTTTCTCCAGGAGAATGCTGTGGGAATCAGTGGAAAAGCCTTTACTAAAGTCCAGGTAGACAACATCTACAACCTTTCCCTCACCTACCAGGTGGGCCACCTTGTCATAGAAGGAGATCGTTAGTCAAGCAGGACCTGCCTTTCATAAACCCATGCTGACTGGATCTGATCATTATGTGATGGCATCCCAGATGATCTGCTTCATAACCCTCCCCACCTTTGAGATCAGACTGATAGGTCTGTAGTTCCCCAGATCCTCCTTTCAGCCCTTCCTATAGATGGGCATCACATTTCTAACCTCCAGTAAACTGGGACCTCCCAGGCTAGGCAAGACTGATGGTAAATGATGGAAAGTGGCTTGGTGAGCACTTCCACCAGTTCCCTCAGCACCCTTGGGTCGATCGCATCCAACCCATAGACTTGAGTGTGTCTAAGCAGTGCAGTAAGTCACTGACCATTTCGTCTTGGATTACAGGGGCTTCGTTCTGCTCCCCGTCCTTGTCTTGCAGCTCAGAGGCCTGGGCACTCAGAGAACAACTGGTCCTACCATTAAAAACTGCAGCAGTTCCTCAGCCTTTTCCTCCTCCTTTGTCATTATATTTCCCCTTGCATCTAAAAAAGGATGGGGATTCTCCTTTTGTTACTGACATCTTTATAGAAGCATTTTTTATTGTCTTTACAGCAGTAGCCAGATTAACTTCCTACTTGGGCTTTGGCCTTTCTCATTTTCTCCCTGCATAGACTCACAAAATCTTTCTAGTCTGAGTTGCCTGGCCCTTCTGCCATAGGCCACAGACATTCCTTTTCTTCTTGAGTTCCAGCCAAAGCTCACTGTTCAGCCAGGCTGGTCTCTTCTCCATTGGCTCAGTACACCAGGACAGCCTGTTCCCATGCCATGAGATTTCCCCCTTGAAGAATGTCCAACCTTCCTGGACTCCTCTGCCCTTCAGGGCTGCCTCCCAAGGGAGGCTCTCAACCAGGCTCCTAAAAAGGTCAAAGTCTGCCCTCCAGAATTCCGAAGTTGCAGTTCTGCTGATGCCTCTCCCTACTTCCCCTAGAATCAAAAACTCTACCATTTTATGATCACTATGCCCAAGATGGCCTCCATCCTTCACATCACCCAGAAGTCCTTCTCTTTTCCTTTTTGTCCACAGCTGATTTAAGGAGGGACTATATAATTTAAAAAAACGAACCTAGTTTAATTAAGCTACAGATCATGTTGTCACCATGAGACTACTTTTGCTCTGTGAGCATACATTTCTTCTGATGTGCAGACAAGTTAGACATCTGGTACATCAAACGCTGCTAACAGCAAAAGGGTTTTAGGTGGTTATGCTGACAGCTGAAGTGTGTACACATATATTCCTGAAGACTGCAGGAACAAGTGACTTCAGACATCAAGGTTCTTGTGAAGGCAAAGGATGATGTACTTCCCTCCTCCATTACTGCCTACTATTCTAGTTCCAAGTGGTGAACAGGTTCATTAATATAGGTCTTTCTCTATAGAAACAAATCATGGTTTTATTATTCTATTTTTTGCTTGTTTGTTTTTTTGTGGCATTCCTGAGAACTTGTCGAATAAAATGAAAAATGAAATATTTGACAGAGACCGATGAGTGTTAAAGATGCTGACCCTAATTTTAGAGATGCTCCTTGTGCTTGGGTTTTTGATATAAAAATTTATAAATTCAGAAGAAGAGGACCAAAAAACAACAAAACAGGCATTAGTAATATTGAGTTTACTGACATTCAAGACCAACATCCTGCAAGGCAGACTTCATCAAACAAGTGGTTATTCAATATTTAATCAAGATACTATCCTGATTAAGATTTTAACCTTGCCAAATGTACTCTTCCCAAAATCCTTAGATCATGCAAATGTGACTAAGTTCTCAAGTAATACCCCTCTCTGTGACAAACAATATTTTCTTCTAATGAAACATGTATATTCAGAACAAAAGATCCAGATGCTGGAAACCAGCTTCTTAGCCATCCAAGAGGTTGTATCTTTCTCTGTAGAAAGGTACCAGCAAAACCACTTCCCTTTTATTCTCATATCCTCCTGTGTGACAGAAATGTTCTGCATGAACTTTTTATGTACCATAGCTGTGAAGCGTCCTCCTCCAATAGTATAATTCATCCACACACAAAACCTCTTAGTTCAACACTCAGTGCTGCTCTAAGATGACATACTTCCACTATCTAAAACTGTATACCCACACAGTAAAACTGCTATTTCAAACTTAAATCTGAGCCACTACATACAGCAGGAGCATTGACTGAAATTCCAGCCCCTACAAACATCTATTCTACAGTGAGAGAAGAAAACACGTAGCTCTACATAATTCAGCCTTACTGTCTCAGTAGGACTGTATACTTTAACTAGTGTCTTCCTCTTTCAGCTTTGGAACAATTTGCATATCATCTGAGTATCACAATTATTTATGCTATTTCTGCTGCACTTCTTAAGAGTTACCACAGTCCTACTATCTAAAACATTCCCTTTCATGAAGCCAGCAGTCAGGAAACATTGCTGATCTTTTAGACTGGCTTGCAATACCACCATAACCTAACTCAAAAGTGGACTAGAGGTTGGGTTTTTTTTAAATTTAGATCAGGAATGTGTTTTTGAAATAAAACTCCTGATCACTCCCACTTGCTGCGCATCACAGAGCACTCTTTGGTGTACAAACTGGATCCTTTCCAGATAAAATGCCAGGAGTTGTGCTCCAGGAGTACATCTAACACTTTGAAGTTGTTCATGGGTATTCAATGCACACAGATTAGACCTAGTTCAAAAGAAAAATCCCTGAAATGCAAACAGCATAGAATGTCATATCTTCAGCACCAATTATTTTGCTCTACAAATCGGCTCCTATTGCACCACAGCACTTGCCAACACAGGCATTGTCTTTATCAGTATCTCATTAAAACCTAGTGCACCATCAAACATATTCACACAGATAAGGCACTATTAGTGTTCCACAAATGCTCCACATGTGCTCGACTAGCTAAAGCTAAAACTCGGGTGGCAGACTAAACCAAAAGGTAGCAGCATTTACTGACTCCAGCTGCCAACTCTTCTTCTACCCCAGATGGTTACAAGTTTTGCAACAGGGATGTCACTTGCAATTCACTTCTGAATGCTTCTGGTTTACAGCAATTCACATTAAAATGGACCACAACCAACACCAGTTTAATTTTACAGATTGGACTATGAATTGTGGTATTTGACCTCTGTCAACATGAAGGTTAAGTAGAGTGTAGACTGAAATCAGTGTTCTGCTTATGAAGGAGCTGATGTTTCAGTGAGGATATCACATCTTAAAATACAATTCATCAACAGCCAAACTAATCACATGGGGTGGGATTAACCTCCCCTGAATTTAAACAGCCTCAAAGCAGATACCTACATCTGAGCTAATGATCTAAATTACCTTTGCAGTTATACAGACAAATATGCATCTTTAGAGGAAGGTAATTTTAGCTACACATCTTTAACTGAGACAAACTCTGTGTTGGAAATTCTCCTTTTTCTCTCCTATTTATAAAGGAGAGTGCCTCAAATGCAGACATCTACTCCACAGACATGAAAAGCTTGGGGAGATGAATCCCACCATTAATGTTGTGTGTTAAATCAAAAGAGCACATTCTCAGCTGAGGCAGACCAGAATAAGTGAGCCCACCAATTATACCAACTGGTATTACAACAGAACTGGCAAGCCCAGTAGCTCAAAAAATGTTTTCAAGTAAAATTAAAAATACATAAATAAATAAAGTAATAACATTTTAATTGGAGAGATTTTCATATAGCTAGGAAGGCAGAAAAAAAACCAAACCAAAAAACAATCACATGGAATGGGACTATGTGGAAAGAAAAAAAGAGCTACAATTTAAGCTCACTAAAGATGGAAAAGTAAGTACAGTGGGCACCACTGAAAGGAAACATTTACCATGCCATAGTATAAATACCTCATTGCTGTATACATTCTAAATATAGGGAGAGAGCTGTAAATACCACAGTACAGTATGAGCATTTATTTACTTTTTAATAGAACTCACTGTATTCTTTCAGACTAATGACATTGAGAAAAGAAAAAAAAAGAAGAGATGAAACATAGAATGAGAAATGCCATGAGCAAATAAGCCACAGATACAGTTAACACCTAGAAATAATCTGTGTGGCACCAGCACAGAATGACAGAAAGGTATAGCTGAAAACTACAAGATACTGTTCTTGGCTGTAGTCTATCTATCCACTAAGTCAGAATGAAATTTATGTGTATTATCCACATCTTTTTAAGTGAAACTTAATAACAGTGGTTTCAGAATAATATTTACTGTAATTTTCTTCTCGAGTTTCATGATTGTAAGAGTAAAGAGGACTTCCTACACAACCTAAACCTCCTCCCCTGCAAGGCTAGCTGGTGTTTTATTGCCAAGAAAAAAGAAACTCTCTGTCCTGTAACAACCTTTATTTATTTCCCAGATTAATCAAATTCAGCTGCTTTGTTCCTTCAATCTTCCTCATAAATCACATATTCTGTGTTTATAATCAATCCCATTAATATCTTTCATTCTCTCTAGAACAGCTAGACCATTCTTAAAAAATGACCAAAACTGGAAATTGCATTTCACACAGGGTCTCATAAGTTTCACACAGAGAAGTCCCCTCTTTCAGAGTGCTGCCTCATATTACTTTTTAACTCAGTGCAACTCTTGCATCTTTTTATTGCAGTGTTACCCCTACACTTTATTCCTTGTATTTTACCTGTTTGATTTCTTCCTTATTCTATACCTTGCATTTAAATCTCATCATTTTGATTCTGGGCCATTACTTACACTTGGCAAGTTCTTCTAATTTTGATTGTGTTCTCTAAAACAACCCCACAACCCCAATCTGTGTCTGTGTTAATGTATTCTGAAGTTTTCAAGTATCTTTGCTCATGTAAGTGATTAACCAAAAAGAGGTGGGCTCCAACAGTGTAAACACCTTCAATCTTCTGCCAGTTTGACAGGAAGCTTCTGTCAACTTGCAAAAAAAAAGTCCTGTGGAGAGTGTCAAAAATCTTTACAGAGCCAAAATATGCCATCTACTACTTCTTTCTGATACACTACACTGGTTAATTACTGGGTCATTAAAAAAAAGATAATATAGATTGGTTTGACATGATCTCTTCTTGATGAACAGACACTGGCAGTTTTCATCGGCTTGGCTTTCTGGCACACATAGGCGAAGCCTCTTCATGCGCTCCAAGGCTGCTGAAGGAAGTCCACAGAAACTAACGATAATCAGCAGTACTCACTACTACATACAAAGAAAGAGAACAGCTAAAATTGTTAAAATTTCCACTACCAAGAAAGTTAGGCATCCATTTTCATTTGAAAACTGCTACCTATCAAGAAAAGAAATGGTAAGGACCTTACATGGTACCATATGGTAGACTGGAGTTTATAGAGCTTCAAATTGGACAGAGATCCCTGAATAGACCTTGAGGTTTCAGCTGGTCTTTTGGAAAAAGAGCAAAAAGCAGGAAAACTGTGGCTTTTGCCTGGAAACATGATAGTGCTATGAGGCCAAAAATATTGTTCCCAAACACTGAATAAATTGCACCGATATTTAGAAGTATCTCCCTATGACAGTTTCATGTCTTTGAGCTTTTTGTGTTCAAAAAGTAAAACCAGGAATAGGAACCAGCAGACATGACTAATCACATTTAAGCCTGCATGTACTCTAAACATTAAAAAAACCTTGCTGGAATATTCAGCTTTCCAAGGTGTTCCGAAACAGCACATTTACTTTGCTACCTTTTAAAAGCAGTGCATAAAGACTTTCTATTAGAACATGACTAAAAATCATCTATTCACTTCTATAATCTGACATGCATGGAAGAGAAGCAACAGTGTAAAAGCTCATCTTAATTTCTGCATTTTGTCCATTGTCGAAGTATAAATCACACACATTCATTACAAATAGTATTCATAAATATTTCTACCTAATCACAAACTAACCACAGGTTCTCACAGGTCCTCACCTCAAATCCTAGTAGTAATTACCACAATAATCTAGCTGTCACTGATTGCTTCATTACAGCAGTTTTGGACATGCTACAGAACATCCTAGACTTTGAAGAGAAATTATGCACAGTATCTCAAATATGTGTCCAAGTGGCCACTTTTAAAAGATGACCACTGTGATTTGACATAAGTCAATTGAACTTATTGCCAGAGAGCACCCATTGATCATATGTGACTTCACAGTACTGTTAGATGTATCTTTAAATAAAATCTTAAAAAAAGAGAGTTGGAAAATGTATTAAAGGACTTCCTGAACATTTGGACATGTAACACGGAATTTTACTGATTGATTTTAATAATCTTTTTGATACAGGGATGAAGAAGTTCTCTTACAGTAAAACTAAAAGATGAACAGTGTCTGTCCTGTGTTTTTATTTTATTTTGAGAAGGCTTCCTTAAACTTTGAGACAGTAAGCCTTTCTGCTACTTTCCACTTTCAGTTTCTTTACTTGGAGTTGTTTAGTTTTTGTTGGCATTACATCAATAAAAGTCATTCTGTGGACTTATCCACTTGCTTTCTTGGCCACTTCACATCACACAATCCTTTGCTAAAACTGCCAGTGAGAATAAGAGCGTAAGTCAATGTCAGTTTGTTCTTTGATGCAGTGTCAGTAGCCTTTGCGCTCGGGCAAAGAAACTGAAGCACTTCCACCAACCTTTGAAGAGGAGCAGAAAAGTGGAAAACCTGAGGGGAAAGCAGGCAGGTTCACCCTGAAAAGAGCTGCTCTGTTCTTGGCACCCAAAGTGCTCTCCAGCTGCTTAAGGGAGTCCACAACCCAAAGTCCTCTGCTCAAAAGGAAAGGCAATTGTTTTTAACCAAGCAGCCCTGAAGAGTTTTGACAGAATAGACAAGATACACTAAACAGAGACATGAAAAGGTTTTGTCAGAAAGGTCTAGGAAATTTAATGCTGTTTCAATTCTCGCGAGTATACTACAGACAAAAAATCTCATCTGGGAACTGACAGATACATAGAGAAATTGCAACATCCAGACTTATGCAAATGACAGGATCAAAAAGCATCACAGAATAGTCAAAAAATATTTTTAATCCCTATTCAGTCACTATGTGATGACATGAACAACATTTTAAGATTATCCATTGCAAGAGCTCTATCCGCTCGAGGATTCATATGATACAAAGTCCAATCATCTGTATTTAAAAACAGCAGGAATTTGCCTGAGGAAAACTGAAACAAATCTAAATGAGAAATGTTTACAGTCATTCTTCATTTTCTTCTTCTGAAGCTCTCATGAAGTTACTGAAGTGGAGAAGCAAACCTTCAAGCCTCCCAAAAAATAAAGGCCCTACAGAAGTCATAAATCAGTCATGGTTTTGAAAGGAATTATATGGTATCAGCACTTTCAACACATCACTATCAAGGTTTTTCAAACTAAGCTATTCAGAGGTATCATACCAGCACAAAGTAAGAATAAATATAAATCATTTTTTTTCCCTGTGAACAAAATATGGATCAAATGCTGCTTCCATATACACGTCCATAATTTCCCCTAAGAATCACACAGCTATATGAAATAAATTATTCTAATCTGAACTTTTAAAAAGTACCCCTAAGAAGATTGTGTTTTCTTCACAAGGTTTGCAAAATGAAACTTTATAGAAGCAAGGCACGAGTTTTGCAATAACATCCCTCGCATCTCTCAGCAGTATCTGGCCACAAGATGACTAAACGCAATTAAATAAGTAAAGACTTCCTTGCCTGAGGGGACACTGCTGTTCTCCAATTACAGTAATTACAAAATGTAGTGTGTGGCTGGGTGCCAAGAAATACTAGGTTGAAACACACTGTTATCAGTCATGCTTGGAACCTAAACGTTTTTCAGTACAGCAAAGGCACATCCATGGAATCAGGATCTGGCATGAGCTATGGGGCTGACTCATTTCTTTGGGAAAATATGTATGAAATCAAGAAATGAATACTAAAAGAACAGCTTAAAATAGAATGCATTATAAATTATTTATCAAAATTACTTTTGTAAATCGTATTCCTAGTGGTTCCCTTTATTTTGCAGAGTACAACTGTTTGGAATATAAAGGAACTAGCAACTTCCGCTACCCAAATGATAATGACTCTTTTTAAGGTGTTGACTGTGATAATAATTAATTTTCATTAATAGCTTCAGAGCTATTAAAGTGCAATGTTGCCAATGAAATAATCAGGAATAAGATTTTTTTTTGCAAATTCAGTCCATGGTACACAAAGAACAGTAAAAAAGATCAAAAGGTTAGGAAGTTGTAGGGTTATGGTGCCTAAAACAAGCTTTTCAAGTTTTATTAATACCTTGTAATCTAGTAAGGATTTATTAACAATGCAATAAACCCTTTTCTAACTCAATAACATAGAATCTGGCCTTCCATATCAATCCACAACAAACTAATGTGCTGATTTTCTGATTCGGTCACTGTCTCTTGTATGATACTTATTTAAGGGTGGGATTGATGGCAGCAGAGTGCATAAGGGCTGTCTAGAAGTCAGTCTCCCACATAACGATTTTAATCACAGAAATAATGTATTGCCTTATATATTCCAAGATTATTACATACATTGAGAAGTATATGACAAAGCACCATAGTTCTCATCTTTTGTCTTACAGGCTCTGCCTGGGCCAAGGGAGGCCAAGCAGGCACAGACAGCTCCAGCAAAATGGAGAAATGGACAGGGACACCAGAGCAGCCACTGAGCACCAAAACCACACCAGCAGGCTGCTCGGCTTAGACTGACCACTGCCAGCAGCAGTTGCTTTCAGTTTTCAGTACTATCTCAGGTCTCTCTTCATACGGATGTATCTCAAATGTGCACATGGCGTGAAGGCCACACTGGTGTTGTAATAAGTAATTATGAGTAATTTGCTAATCAAACTAATATAGAGTGTTTTGTGTGTTGAAAGGTTTGAGGTTTAGTTGAAATGTTATGTTACCAAATTTGGCATGGGTAAAACAGTTGTTTATCGATTAT
>JAAGNO010013603.1:197554-238626 GCA_033439905.1 Ceryle rudis | reverse complement strand
TCACCCGCTGCATTTCAGCACGACGGATGGGTGAACGAGGCAGGTGAGTTGGGTCCTTCTCTCCCATAGAACACACCAGTGGCCATTTTCTCTTCATTGCCCACTTACTGGGCCCTTATCCTGCCGGAGCATCACTCCTGAGAATGGGCAGGACCTTGCCTACGGGTGCAGCCCATAGTGCACAGATACCCCACGCGCCTCACCGCTAGAAATAAGATGAAAGAAGTTCACATGCTCCCAGCAAGAGGCAGAGCTGGTAACATACTTGGTTCCACGGGTTTCCTGGCAGCCAAAGTACAACACTGGCTGGTGATCCTATGTGGAAGTAACATGGCTGGGACCACATCCATGTGCAAGAGAAGTCCTTGCCAAGCATACATAAAACCACAGAATCATTGGGTTGGAAGTGATCATTAAAGATAATTAGTCCAACCCCACTGCACTGAGCAGGGACATATTCAACTACATCAGGTTGCTCAGAGCCCCATCCAACCTCACCTTGGACGTTTCCAGAGATGGAGCATCTACCATCAGTTTGAACAACGTCTTTCACCACCCTCATTTAAAAAAAAAAATTCTCTCATATCTACTCTAAATCTCACACACATACATCCAGTGACTGCTAAAGAATTTCCAAGACCTCTAAGCTCGATGCATATGGACATTAAATAAGACCTTACAGAAGTCAGCTTCTCCATTCATGTTCACAGTGGTCCTCCTTTGTATACCATCACACTTCAAGAGCTGCATACCATAATATAACCCTCAGTGTAGGATATATTTTTTTTTCCCTTTCATCCTTCCTTCTTAATTTCAGGAGCTTCTGGGCTCAAATCCAGCAAAAGTTACAACTTCCCTAAATTCACTATAACTTGCTGAGGCTTGCTCGGGTTTTTTTGAGGTATAAACTCTTCACTGCTGTCTTACTTCTGACCCTCCTGTTGTTCACCCTCTGCCAAGCCCCTGAGGGTGCAGTTTATTTGAGAAGACATGTTTCTGTCTTAGAGTAGTTCTTCCCTTGTCTTTTGGGGATCACCAATGAAACCTGCATTGGAGGGATCAGCAGCACTGAACAATCCTAGACTAGGGCATCACCATAATCTAATCTCATCCCGGGCAAAAGATGCTACAGGTTTCTGCAAGGTCATCTCTTGCAAACAGTTACAACTCTGTACAGGGTTTGGTTACTTCCTACAGTACTGTATTCTTAAATGCAAATAATACCTAAATGCAGGGTCAGATGTTCTTTCCCTGAAGCAGTAGTAAAACTGTCAGCTCAGCAGAAGCAGCTCAGAACCTGCAATTTTCCAGTGTTTTGATTATTTCAGTAGTATTCTTATTGCAAGTCTGTCATAGCATTACGTTTTCCTAGAAAATACCAATTGATCTAAGAAAACGTATTGAACTAATGCTCAAGTGTAGCTTATTGGATGCCTCCACAGCATTTAATATATTATAGCAACACCTGCTGGTCTTCATATGGTTAAGAATGTGTTAGATCACTATTTCCATTATAAACTTAAGTTCACAAGCTGGCCACAAGAATTCAGTTTGGATTCTGACACGTGAGTGTATAGTTTGACCCATGAGCTGTAAAACACCTTTACCATCTCAGAGACTTTATCAAGTTTTGATGGAGATTTTTTTTTCACATCGCTGCAGTTTTAAATGGGCTCTTTCAAAGGTATGTTTTCATCCACGATTGATTCTGGTCAAACAGTTGTTTCTTTTTGCTAAGTAAATGTTCTAAAATGGTCAGCTTAAACTAGTCTATGGCACGTACAGAAAAACATGAGAATATGCTTAGATGGCTGAAAACTTACCTAACACCATTCAAATAATAGCCAGCTCTTACAGGTCACTGTTCATTCAGAGACCCCAAAGCAAGTTACAAAAGACATACTATTAGAGCTGACTGAAGGATGGCAGTAGTGCTTTTGGAAAAAATTCAAGGTCAGAAAATTTACTTTCTTTTTGCACTGGAACAAATCCAAAAAGCTTTGAAATGTTTACATACAAACAGCATTGAGCTGAAGCCACTGTTTCCTTCCCAAAAGGGTCAGGTTCCAATTTTTCTTCCCTCAGAAAAGCTGATATTGCAAAAAGATAAGTAGATCAAAATCAATATATGCAACATCTGGATTTCAGTGGAAGTGCTTTTGCTGAAACCATGCCAATCAGCTCTGATTTTGACCCATCTTACAAATAAAGAGCAGAAGGCGGCATTGGTAACATGTTCCAAATCAATGGAAGAAGCCAGAAGCAATGCCAGGATCCCACTCCAAATCACAAATCCAACCTCTCACACTGATTTTTTTTTTTTTTTTTGCTCCTACTCATCTCCTTAGGGCTCATGTTTTCACTCATACCATCCAAGATGGATTAGGAAGCTGCTATAAAGAAGCACCAAGATACCATGTATTCAAATTACAGTCTATAGTTGATCGTATTCTTTACACCTCTCTGCTATCACTGTGCTCAGTCAGAATAAACATCTGGATGAAGGATAGCTGACTGGAGATGAAGATGATGTTAAGGAGCTAGAGGTAAAGACTTAAAAAAAAAAAAAAACAAACCAAAAAACCAAACCAGTCAGCACTCTAAAATAGCCATCTGTCAGAGACATCTCCTCTAATGTAGGAAAAATGATTTATTGCCTTGGGGCACTTCTGAGCTGCTACTGGACTGTGCTACTGGACTGTCAAACAGCTGAGGCTGCAATGATAACAGCAGCATAAAAATACCCAAACCTTGCTATTGTCTGTGGCTCTCCTTGAAGCTGTGCTAGGTCTTGTACAGTGTAGATCTTGCAACAGTTATCGTTTCTTCTGTTGACTTTCGGTTACTGCAGAACACTCCATCTTGGCACAAAGATGTTGATATAGAGGAACACTTCAGTCCTTCTGCATTCACAATCCTGTTCTGCTTAGCTAATGAGGTCAGGGACAGTAAATATCACTTCAAACAACACAGAACTAAAAGATTTTTAAAAGAACCTTTAGTAACGCATCTGTCTTACAGCCATTACCTGCGGAGCCCATTGTGCAACTAGTCAAGGCAACAGACACCAAGTCAATCTGACCCCAGTTCACGTGGAGCTACTAACCTCAACCAATACAGAGGAATTAGATTTTTTTTTTTTTTTCGCCAGCTAGTGAAAATTGTAGATTGTGCAGCAGCTGAATATGACCAAGAAGCCAATTCTTACCTGGACATTTCCCAAGTTCAAGTGTTCCCCAAATGTGATCAGAAAAAGTTATAAAAAAAGACCACCTCAGACCTACAAAGCACCATCTCTATAGCAGAACCCTTGGAATCACCATGCCTTCAGTTGTACGGTCCCAGCTGTAGGGGGTACATACTCAGATAATCAATATAAGTTTCAATTTTTTTTCTGAGATGTTTTCTGTTGAATTTCATTTTAATGTCCCTAGAAGGAAATGAAGGAATTAGCTTGTTCATGAAATAAAGTAAGGAAGATTTTACTTTTGGGGAAAGGTGAGAAGAGGATGAAAAGTTGCTTGAAAGTTTTTTTAAATATTAGTTTGGGAAAAAAAAAAAAAAGAAAAAAACTAATGTAATTCAAGTTAACAACTGTAAAATCATTCCCAGCCACTTTTTCAAAAGGACACAAGACTGATTTACCATATCTAAACAGACATACCTTTCTAATCATTCTACTGCACGATGAGACATTTGCAAGCATGAATAATGTGAAGAGAAGACTTTGATGTTTGAAGTATTTGAACACTAGCTTTAAAGGAAAAAAAAAAAACACCACAAAAAAAAAAAACCAGAAAAAAACTCCACAGACAAAATATTATGGCAGTGATGATCTGCAATTGTACATTCCAGCTGTAGTTATTCTCACACACTAACATCACCTACCATTTTCCTAATGAAATCCCAACTGCATTTACTAGCCCATCACTTAGAGTTTTAATGCAGGCTAATATTTTTCTACTTTAAGTGGTACTTATTTGGAAGAACACAGCAACAAAACCAGACAACAAAGTCTAAGATCTCTGCTAAATTACCCAGACATACAGAACTGAGGCCCTCATCCTGTTGCAAAGAGGTATTGCATCCCATCAAGTAATTCTGCAATTTATTATTTGTGCAGCCCCCTTCCTACCACAATTCCAGCAGACTCTGGAGGAAGAGATGTGAACAAACACGATGACTGCATGAAGCTGCATGAAGTTTTCTGCAAAAGTAGTCAGCAAGTTAGGAGACAAATAAATAAGGAAACCTCAGTTGTCTCATAGTTGAGACATTTTCAACCAGCCTCTTATCTTTTCTGCTGCAGCTTCAGAGAAGACGACAAGCTGGTATTACAGTGGCATGAGAAGGCCAATAACCAAATAATTGCTCTTGCAACAAGACACTGCCAGATCCCTAAGGCTTCAAACAGCCATTCTGCTCATGTTGATGTAGAGGCTTTGGAGCATGTTCACAGTTGACCACATGCCTGTTATTGCTAGCTTAGAGCAGGTAAGGCAAAGAGAGGAATCCCTAACCTGGTATCCATCTCCACTACATTAAAAAAGCTGGAAGCCCAAAAGCCATGAGGGATTTCCATGCAGCAATTCTATGCGGGGAACATTTAGTGCTGGCTCAGAAACTAAAAGCGTATGGTGACTGGATAGCCCCGAAAATAACATCTACTCAGAGTGGAAGGACACCACAATGTACTGTGGTTTCAACCAAGATGAATGTGTTTACTTTAGTAAGATGACCTCTCTGCTACACTTATTACAGACCTGATGCCACAGGCGGTTTATTAGTGGGGTCACAATTGCAGCGTGCAAAGACTCATTCATAACTAGCAGACCAACACAACAACAGGGATTAAGTATTCACAAGATTAGCCTGGAGGTGCTGAATTTTAACTTCATTTTAAGCATGATTCTAAATCAAATGAGATGCCTGAGAATCTGAACACATTCCAGAAATCATATAGAGATATATTTGGCAGTATTAGTTACTTATTAAAGTTATATAGAAGCTACCTCACTGGAATTTTGGGATGCTTCTAGAACTGCAGCAATTCCAACTCGCGCATGGGACAGTTCTTCAGATGTACAGACTGCACTGTGTTCTAGCACCCGTTGCTGTGACACGAGGATACACTACCCTTATATGCCAGATATTGTATAAAAACTACAGGTTTACTTCCCAGAGAGGATTTGTAATACACAGCAGAACTGCAGGCAGCTCTGCTGCTTTCATGCTTGCGATACTGTGCTGATGACCACCGTAGTAAATAGCGTACAGATAAAAACCAACAATTATCCAAACAGGCATTAAAAACCCCAATAAACCTGTCATTGTAAAAACGGAATATAAATAACTGCCAAGACTAAAATATTCAACCCACATGCTTACATTTTATAAAGCTCTAATTTATAAACATTACAGCTCTCACCGATTTTAATGAGCTGAGCTCCTACCTTTTTAAAATCCAACTGCACAGTCCTCTATTTATTTTCTATTATTATCTCCTACTGTAATTTCAGAATAGGTGCTTATTTGCTAAAAGAGGATTATCACTATTCACCATGATTAAAGATTATTTGCATAGTCTTAGATTTACTCAGTGCAACAACAGAAAAAAGTATTGGAGGACATCTCCAACAAATGGCAGAGAGGATCAGTCCATCTGTGCCTCAAAAATGGAAGGGGGTTGGAACCTGCCTGACAGCTGCTGCACTGGGATCCTAGGTTGCAGACTGGTGTTTTTGATAACCACCATAACTTACTGTAAGGACTTTCAGAGGTACTGTGATGAAATACAGATCGAGAGAGACTCACAAACTGGAAATAAATCTGAGAAGTTTTCAAGGATAGCTTCTATGTTTATGAGAGTTCTAGTAAAGAAAATTAATGTGCAAGAGATATATAAATGTAATTTAATACCCAACTATTACAGACACAGAAATTACTCCATTATACTCCTTGAAATCCATCTTCACTTATTCCTGTTGCCAGAAAACTTACAAGAACCTAAAGAATGTCTAGGTTGTTTGCGTGCTGAGACTTTTGCTTTTCATACTGAGCAATAATGTTCTCTGGTTCCCTGTGTTCCCTCTTCTGCTGCCTTCACTGTCTCTGCTCTCACACTCCACATAGGCTTTAAAGAAAAGACAGCTTTTTGATAGTATTGTTGTTTGAGTTTGATTTTTTTTCCTTATTCCTCCCCCACCTTAAAAAAAAAAAAAAAAAAAGAAAAAAAAGAAAAAAAAGAAAAAGAAAGGGTTCATGAATGGTGTTCCTATCCCCAGGAATAAATTGATCTTTGGCTCTATCTGTCAGCTTACATCTGTGAACTATGACCTTGAGTTCCTCCTTGGAATCAAATTGTCTCATTTACTCTTAAACAGCCAACCTTATAGTAACAGAATTTGCAGTCAGCTCTTTTATTAGTATTTAATCAAATATTATCTTAGGCAGAAAACACTGTCCAGATCAAGTTTTATATGAAGGAATGTTTTTAGTACAGCCATGCTTTAGGTAGAAGCCTGTTTACTGAAAGGACTGGCAAAAAACCAAAATAGGCTTTCTCAGGTAGATGTTGAATGTAACAATTCTTCACCAACACTGAAAACCTGGAAGAATGTTGTTCCGTGCTCAATCCAGCCAAAAGCCTATGAAAAAGCTGAACTTTATCACTGCCTTAGGATAGTTAAAAATATGCACTGAATGTAGTAGGGTGCATAAACCTTTGGCCAACATCACCACAGTCCCAATTCTGCCACATAGTACAGGCTTGGGGATTTCTGTGAGTATTTGCCCAGACTGATTCACTTGTAGGAAAAGAACCTCATACAATATTCATTACTTACTTGTCTCTGTCTTGATGCACATTATTAGGAGATGCATGGCCCTCCAGCAAAATCTTCACAACAAAATTAAGAAATACAGCCAGTCATCATGTCAAAGTCATAAGAGATTAAATATTCTAAGTGCAGCAGCACAGGGGTAAATTAGTATTGTTACCTTCTGACCCTCAGAGCTGCACCCAATGCTGGCTTTAAACAATAAAAATAATGAGATTTTTGGATTCCATTTATTCTGAAACAACGACTGGCAGCTTGAAAGAGGAAAACATGTTTTGGCAAATAAAGTTGACATTGACATTTTTAGCAAAGACTAGCTATACAGTGGCTTGTCACTGGGCAAATCTGAACAATCACTGCTGCTGCCTCTGATGTATGGTGTTTTTCACAGGGATGGTGCGTGTATGAGTAATAAAGAACATTTAGTACAGTTTGCATCTGCCTTTAACAGAGATGTTCAGAATATTTAAATAGAAACCAAACCATTTCTAGCATTAAAATCTTTAATGCATTTTTAAAAAATATTATCTTCAGAAAATAAGAAGATAAAAGCTGATGTATGGTAAAATTCCATGCTAAAAACTGTGCCAGTGAGAAGCCTTAACAGATGGAAGTAGGATGAAAATACCAAACTCATTTAGTTGAGTTGAATTCCCAAATATTCCCAGTAAAGGACAAAGTCCCATTTAACAGTTTTTGATGCCTTTTTTTTTTTTTTTTAATGCATGTGAAAATGAGCCAGTTTGTAGGAAAAGAACATTTGAGACTATATTGGACTATGCAAATGCCTAAAGAACTGTTATGCTGTTTCCCATTTCAAACCACACAACTTCTCTAGTATTCCATTTCTCCATCTGAAAATCAGGGACAGTTTGCCATAAGGGAAATGACAGAATTTGCTTCATCCCAATCAATTTAAAGACCATACGCAGCTTAAAACAAATAAAAGTCCAAACCAAGAAAAAAAATGGAAAAATCAACAGATCTGCTATAAGGTACCAAAAGAGCAATGTGGTGAGGAGGGCCACAGGTAGACAGAGACACACAATGGTGACATGCACAGATATTCATAACCCTTTTAGCTGTGGATGCTGAGAAGAAATTCTTTGTTATTCATTAATTCTATGGTGAGCAGATAGATTAAGCATTTTTCCCTCTTAATTAATCTTGCTCTGGGCTATGAAGAGCTTAGTTTATTTATATATTTACTTATTTTGAGAGTAAAATATTTCTCACCAAAACCCTCTACACAGTGACACTGCAGCATCAAAGCCCCCAGCTAAGCTCACAAGCATTTCAGACTGCGTGTGCCTTCAGCCACTACATCATGAGATATAATTGGAGATACAGGACATTTACTGCTTTTGATACCAAATACAGGGAGATATTTATGTCAATGGCTTGATTTTTCCAAGTATGGACATTAATACCAGCCATAAAGGAGAGATCATATTCCACCTATATAAAGGAAACATGAAAGGGAAAGGACCAGGTCTGTAGTTTTCTTTATGCTATTTATTATTATGTATTATATCCAGCATGCGTCCAATTGTATCAGCTCACAAAAATTTCCTGACACTCAATCCTTTAATGTCTATTGAGCTGGTTTTGATTTACATAAAACAAAGATCAGCAACAAGCAGTGAGCAGGCTGCCTAGTGCTGAGCCAAGCTTTTGTTGGTGCTGGTCCTTCCCTTCCATCCCTCAGGCACACAGGCCCCTGGGAGCACACGTCTTGACAAAGGTTAGCACGGACTGACATTGGCTTAAAATGCAGGGGTTTCAGCTGCTATTTAATAGAGAAAATGTTGCACTGGGCAAGCAGTACTGCTTGTTAGCATGCTTTGTGCAACACAATTAGTACAGCACCCTGCGAGAGTAAATACTAAAGGGTAGCTCAGGTGACAGACTGAGGTTATTCAACTTTTGACAAAAGGTTAGGGGAATTCTCCTGAAACAGTAATTGTCTGTCACATGAAATACTGCAACTTCTTCAGCACTGGAAAGAGGAAACCGTAACATGAATTGGATTAGGGCAAGAGGAAACTAGAAGCAGGCGGGTTAATACAGTACAATCAAATGGACTTACCAATGAAGTCTAGGGTAGATTGGACAGGAAGTAAAGAATAAAAGAAAGTTAATATAAATCTCAAATTCATCTGATGTGTCTGTAGCTAAAATAACTGAGGCTGGTTTCCTCCTAGGTCTTAAGAATTTTTTGTAATCAGTACACGGAGAAAGAATTTCTGTGGTATTGCAAAGAAGGGCCTCGGAGGATTTGGCATAGGATGCTTTCCCTAGAGCCAAGAAAAGACAGAATGACACAGGAAGAATAATGTAGTTCTAGGGGTGACAACATTCACTACCCTATAAAACCAGACCCAGAAGTAATACATCATCTTAAAGATTCAGAGACCAGTCCAGACATAATGCCATTGTTAACTGGCTAATGGGAGGTAAGTGAAGTTAGCTGCTTGTGCAGGCAAATGTTCTGCAGGGCTGGTTTGAGGAAATAATATTTAGGAAGCCTTCAAAATGGGCATACCTTTTGTAGAGGTATTATTTCAAACACATGGGTACCCAAGACAAGGGTTAAAAAAAAAAAAAAAAGGGCCAAAAGTAGTAACTTGTAAATTAATCTGGTCATAGAGCCAAAAGTAATATTTACATAACAGGTTTCACCACTGGCTCTAAATGGTCACAGGCACAACTACTGATTACTATCAAACTCATTCTGTTGATGAATCTTACAATTCCCTTTTTCTCCCCACAGCATTTTCCTAAACAATTTATTCTCAAGGCTTGAATGGAACATTTATCTACAATGAGACCCTGATCTGGGACAGTGAGATGCTTCCATCTGATACAAAATACACAGACAAGACAAATAATAACGGGCAGCATTGATAAGAATAGCACATCTTTATAACATCTATTCTATGTATGACATAAATGAATACATCAGATTACTCTTTAAATAGCCTAATCTAAAATTAGATAAGTGAATACTGCCACATAACACTACATTGTTAAAGTAATTGGAAGATGAGATTTAGTGCTGAGGAAATCCTCTGCCTTGAACCTGTAAATTCCTGTAACTGCAATTCATTGTGCACAGCATCAGTGTAGACACAAACATGAAAACTGGTCAAGGACTACTGAGTCTGACCTTTGTCAGCTAAACCCTTCATTTGAAGGAAAATCTGCATCAGAATCAGTGAACATACGGTCTTCTACACTCACCTTGCTTTCCACAGCATGCTGCAGACAACTACAAGGACAATACTAAGACAAGCATGCACCAAATTCATCTCAAAGTGCAATTTCTGTAGAACACACAGCAGTTCTAAGCCACATCTTCCATCACTTTGTTCCTCAACTGCACAACTGTCTGAAATTGCAGCACAGAGGGCAACCACAAAGAAAAATTGTTTCTTAAATGCAGCTGACAGGAGAGCACCTGTACAGAGCGTGCTCATATGAGGGTTTTCTGGGCTGATGGGAAGTAACTGAACCATGGACTTCCAGGGATTATGGCAGGATAAAACTACATAACTCAGAGCAATAAGTGACTCATGTTTCTTTGGGCACAGCCAGACTGTGGTGGAACGAGTTTTCAATTTGGAAGCGCCTGGCCTCCTGGCCAACAAACTAAGCAATATCCAGTTCTACATACATAGCCTGTGGCTGCTGAAGATGAAAGTCAGGTTCCACAGATGTGATCCACAATAGTTTCACGTATTTGTAAGCTTAGCAAAGACAACAGACAGAAAATCTCAGTGGATTTTATTACTGCAATGCCTCAGAAACAAGATTTGAGTGAATTTTTTTTTTTTCATAATTATTTCTTTGTGATTTTTACCCACTTATCACAGGCAGTTTGTTTGAGAGAGATAATCTTGGTTGACTCCAGAATTCACAAAACAACAACAACAAAAAAATAAAAAAGCAAACACCCAAAAACCTGTAAATAGCCTTAGCTACAACTGTAAGTCCTTAAAATCCTTACTGCTGTGCAACTTTTGGAACATCACCTTCAGGTCAGAAGAAAATGCAGATGTTGTTAATATGCCATCTGCTGCTACCAGGGTATCATAACTCCCCGGGAGAACTAGGGTGGAGCACAGTATCAATGCGAAACCCCAGCCCAAGATCTAGCAATGCTGTTGAACAACACCAAAAAGCAGGGCTCCACTTTGGGAAATCTCGTTACCAAAGAAAGTATTAAAGTCCATAGCCATGAGATAAGAAAGTCTTCAGAACTTGCAGCAAGTTACAACTGGCAAGAGCAAAACTTTTTGTCCACTCTTTGTCCTCTGAAAACTCTCTCCACGCACATCGGAGCAAATCTGATAGCGTCTTAAAATGGCTAAAGAAAGATCTGAATGCCTTTCTGTTCACTCCTCTAAATCATAGTAAATCTTGCAGCAGATAATTCAGCATTACTGTTGGGTTCAGTAATTTTAATGGTCTTTTCCAACCTAAATGATTCTGTTATTTTATAAAAATTCTTACCCTAATGAGAATTTAGGGGGTTTTGGGGTGCAGAGAAGAAGGGAGACAAGACCTGTTTGTTTTAACGAATGAAAATCTGTATCTGATAGCCAACAAGACACTAAACACTGTCATGATGGACACAATTTGGCATGTTAGTGGAAAGTTGCTTATTCTTTTGGGAATATATTGTCACAAGCCAGCTGCTTATACTGGATTAGAAAAGGGAATTAGAAAATGCACAACCCAATTAAAAAGTAATGTTTTGTTTGCTTCTTGCAGTTCTTTTGCTCTTTCATACTAATTTCTTATCTTTTTTATTTTTACTTAATTTAATATTAATACTGATATTCATAAATAAACCCCAAGGTTCATGTCTTTTTAAAACGCCTCTAGCATTTGTTTTCATGCCATAGTCTGATCCTACAGCTGTAAATGGAGCTATGCCAGTTTCCAACAGCTCAGGATATAGCCCCAAGCATTCCCCTGCCGACTTTAGTGGGAGAAAGAGAATCTCTGAACACTGAAAACTTTCCATATCATCATATCAAAGTAAAAAGTTGCTCCAGTCTTTCAACCAAGGACAACCAAATGAGTCCGTATCACTTTCACAGAGTCTTTTAGAGAACTTGAAAGAAGGGTCATGCTGGAGGCAAAACAGAACAGTTTTTCTCTTTCTGTGTGTTCCTCACAGCACGGGTTGGAAAAGGAATTGGCACATAACAGAAATACTAGTACCTTAACTCTACTACCCTCTAGAATGCTCCCTTAAAATAAAGACAGTAACCTGTGATTTTTTAAAGCAGCACTGACATTCCAGAAAACAAACAGTAGAAGCGGCTGTAAAACCCAACACAGACGTTTAAACATACCAGTCTCAGACTTGCCAGATTAGAGGGCAAATTCCCATTTTCCATCAAAGTGAAAAATAAAGGAAAATCGAATTACACAACTTCTATTGCTCCTAGAAATAAGAAGGGGTTTAAAGACGCAATGAACCAACTCTTCCTTGTTTAAGAGAAGAAAGCAATATAGTTATTTGTTAGGTTTCTTTAAAACCTGTGAAAAATTTTCAGACAATAAGCTTGTGGCACTCCATTTATTCTTGCTTTCATGAAGAAACTTATACATTTAGAAAAACATAAACTTTCTGTACTGAGTTGAAATAAAAAGTTAAAATCAGAAAAGAAAAAAAACCCTGTGATTTTGCACTTCAGATGAATAAAGGTGTCCCGCTGTCACACCTATGACACTGAAGGGTTTCAATCCTGATAACTTCTCATTTTGGGAAGAAAAACTTGTGAAGAACAACAAATCATTCAAGATTTGTGTGCTTGCAAGTCTATTTTTTTGTTGTTGAGTCTACCCCAGCTATCACAGCTGTAATCTCCCAGCTGGGCTACCCAGCCTCTGCCAATAAGCTCTCATTGTGCTGGACACCTACAGCACCCTCAAAAGCAGTCTGGTGAGCTTACTGAGTGCAGCGCATTTGAATTTTAGATTGCAGAATTCCATTCATCTTTCAAGTGATTCTTGTTTGATACTTGAAGTCAGGAAAGTCAGTTGAAACTTAATTCTTTTCTTTTGTTGATTTATAGCAGCTGTGGATTAAGAACTGATTTGGGACAGATTCAATTGTTTCCTCACTGAAAATAAATTAAGAGTTTTTCTTAAGGTTTGCACCTTGAATAATGGTTGTGTGTGTTTTATTGTATTACAACTCTAAATTTTATTTGAATGCATTAGTCAACCCTTATTTCCCAGAAACTCACCAGTGGTGCATTCATATGTTGTCAGAACAGGGCAATGACTCAACAGCACACTGTGCTCAAGACACAGGGGGACAATGGGCTTGGCTAACCTGGGAGATGATTTCATTCATTGAAAAATATAATTTAGACACCTAAAAATGGGTCAAAAGCATTTACTGCAACTGTTGGTGGGATATTTTTCAAATAAAACTTTAAAAGGGTTATTTTGTTTTTAAATTTTCACATATCCCCACTCGTAAGTTCTACATTTCTAAATGACACCTTGATATGAAGTGGACCCAACTCTAACCCTGAAGAACTTTCAATTTATTTTTTTATTTATTTGAGTGAAAAAACTTAAAGAATTCATTTTCAATCTGGGTATTTCTCTTCACCAGTGTTCATTTAGTCACCAAGAAAAAAACGGTTATTTGCGTATCTTCAAACTCCCTACTAAAGTCTTCCCTTTCTAGACTTTATAGGAGACAGCATACTTCAAAATAACCCGTTCTGATTTGGAGCTTAAAGAAAAAGATGCTTAATTCATATAAATCAATATATCTTCAGTGAGGAACATGAAGCTGTGTGCTTTCCTACCAGGCTAGGAACTGAACCATTTTTACTACTTCATTTCAGAGATAACTTCTTTATTTACAAATATATGCATTTCATTACTCAAAAATATTTAGGTTTTTTTTTTAAATGCAATTACAGAAAACATTAATGTAGTATTTCCCTAAAAAGGGTACACTGAAATGCACAAAGTATTAGAAGATAGGGACATCATGCTATACAAAAATAGGAACCCTTGACAAAAGAGTAATGCTTTGAAAAGATAAAGGGAAGATCAATATGTTCCATCTTTATAGACTCTCATCTTGTATTCTCCTGTAGTCTCAAATCAAAGCCTGCTTTTGTCTGTAGTCTAACAAAGGGTATCGGTGTTATGAAATGTACAGTAGTTCCTTCTTTTTGCTCCCTGATAACTTGTCATTTATAATCAGTCTGAAATTCAAAACAGCTTTTTCTTTCCCTGACTGGTTCCCTTTGCAGAGCAGATCACAACTAGCCGCAGTATGGTACCTTGTTTCCCTGTATTTAAAGGGTTGTTTCCTTTGTTTGGTTCCTCCCTGTCAAGCTGTCTAAATGTACCACCTACAATGTCCAGAGCAGAAAGACGGGCGAAGAATAAATCTCTTTAGCTGATGTACTGGGTACTGCCATCATTCACTAGACAGTAAACTTAAAGCTTTGCTGTACACTGAAAAGTATGCCTCAAATATACGCACAACCACAGATGAGGATGTGGCAAATCAACCCCCATTCACCAAAGATACTAATATTAGGTTATATTAGGGGGTGGCACATCTGGTGTGGCACATCTGCACCAAGGGCATGCTGTCTTGCAATATGCAGCTGAAAACTGAGGCATCCAAATACAGAGGTCAAGCCTGGAGATTCAGCTAAGCAGCCTACTTTGTATTGCTCCTGAAAACTATGGAAGGAAAATGTAAAACACTAAAATCTTCAGGGCAAGTGCAAACCACTGCTGCATAGCAATTTAAGTACACAGCTTGTTACCTGTCTCAGAAGTACCTAGATGTGACAGCAATTACTTGTATATAAAGAGACACTATTTTCTTCCCTTTTCACCCAATTATCTGTATTTAAGATGTGCCTGTTTACAAGAAGTCATGCAAAATGGAAAAGGTAGCACGAAATCACACTTGCTTCTTCTAGAATAACTTAAAATAGCTTCCCTGGAAACGCAAAGTCCCTGTGATATTCCCTGATGTCTCAGCCAAGAAAGCTTTACAGAGTCCTTCTGTGAGGTATGTTGTGCCTCTGTTATTTATGCTTATTTTTATAGCAAGGCTTTCCTCTCCAGTTGAGAGAGAAGGGGATGGGAGGGCGGTCATTAGAGGCACCAGCCTCAGAAGCAACATCTCTCTAAGTTCATGGCAAGGCAACTTGCTGGAGCACCAGTGTGACTTGTCACTCAGTGGTTCTACAGGCAATTCACTCCAGCAAAAAAAGAATTCTCTTAAAAATCAGACTGACTGATTTTGTTCCTTTTCATATGTTACCATTGTGGTTAATTATAATTAGATTGGTAGCAGCCCAGTTAGTTCACAGCATCCTACATACACTGCATGAAATAAGAAGTGGGGTATTAGAAGGTGCATACGACTCCTGTGAATACATTCCTTATCTCCTAGAGCAGTTAAATACATAGGAGAAAATGGAATGATTTTTCAATTAAAAAAAAAAGTCATTTAAAAGATACTACAGCACTTCTAGAGATAGTACAACTGACTTGGATACAGAACAGACAAAGGGATTCTGAAATTTCAACACTAAATCCTTATCAAAGCTTTTCCCTTGATCATGTTTGGATAAGGTGGAGAATAAGGAGGATGTGAAATTCTCATAGTTCTTGTTTCATTTCTAAACCCCAAAATCCATCATTGCAACAGTTGGGATTGCCATAAATCAGAAAATCCTTTTCCATATTGGCTCCAATGGATTATGAAATCGCAGCACTTTCCATTCCTACAGAAGACTGTGAAAGTATAAGGTGGGCTTTTCTAATCTGAAAAATCAGTGATGACCTTCACTTGCTTGCTGCCCATCAGGCCCATCTAGGGAAAGCAGTGGAAACATCACCCAGAGGGCAGACCTTCAGCCTGGGGCAGCACAAGGAGACTTGTACAGTTTCCTTTAGGAGAATCTGTAAATCAGATGCTTTATCCTGACATAATTGCATTCATTACCTGTGTTATAGCAGATAAAGAAGTAGTTGGCAGGACAACAGAGTAAATAATGCCCACAACCAGCCTTAAACTTGCAAACACAAAAAAAGCACCTTGTTTGGAAACTCAAACTCCAGCAGATTAAAGCCAGAGTTCTCAATAAGGAAGCACATGAATACTTAGAAGAAAATGCTAAAAAGACAAAATCCTTTTGATGCAGACAGTGAACTGCTATGAGGACTGAAATCCATTTCTTATCTTCCCATGAGTTTTTTGTCTGGATGCTATTAGCACAGCATTCGTCTGATCATTTGTAAATGTCATTTATAAATCTGTGCGCAATTGTTCTCTGTAGAGTAGATTACAGGGTTCAGCCTTCCTCCTTCCAGATTGCAGACCATGCCCTGTGTTTAATAAGGATGTTGCATATTGTGTTTCTGCAGTTCATGCTTCAGCGACTGTGACCCATGCTGCACTATAATGAACCAGACCCTCTACCCATTCCAGTAAATTGCTGAATGTGCGATCTGTGAAATGCAGAGGATCACACTCTCAGTTTGAAAACTTGCACTCATTTTCTCATAGCACCTTCCCTTCAAATCACCACTGATTCTGGCTGGATCAGAAAAGTGGGCTGATCTCACTGAGAATCAACCAGCTGCATGAACTCCCCATGTCTTCAACAGTCTTGTGCACACAGGGACTTCTCGACATAGCTGCTCTGCTGGGTCGACCCCTGGCCTTACACCTGCTAGTATAACTTACCAGTCTGCAGTATTTTTGTTCCCTCTATTTTTTTTATTCCCCCCAAGAATAGCACAAACAACAACAGCTGTTTATATGGACCAGATTGTCATTTATATTCAGTCTCCTCTTGGAGGTACTGAGGCAGAAAGGGAAGTTTGATTTTGATCCTATGCTAAGAATAACCTAATTCTTGACACAAATCCTACCTGTAGACAGGTCTGAAATTCATGCCAACAGTGTTCATTAAAGGAGGATTGGACACGGCTTGTCTCCATTCCCACCTAAGCAAAAAAAAGCAAATGCTACCCCATCATATCATCTGAACTGCAAACAAATGAGGTAAGGAAGACAGGAGACATGACAAACAAAGCTCTTGGGATGGCACACCAGAGACAGAACTCTCTTCTGTCTTTAACTGCTCCGTGCAATTAATTTATAAATCTAGAGTACAAATTATATCTGTGCAATTAATTTATAAATCTAGAGTACAAATTATAAATTCTTCACCAGCCATTTATATGGGGTCACTACACACTTGATGAATTTTAAATTTCTAAGTGTCAAATAAACACGCTATCCTGTGAACTCTGGACCAAAAGAAGCAGCTGTTGTATACTTAATTCCACTTTGAGCTGTAAGGTGCACTTGTTTCTAGGTGTTTAAGTGACAATGTCCAATTCTGAAAAGCTGTAGCTGTTTATTAATTTCAAAGGAGTAAATGGAACACTCTCTCTTGAATTAATTAATTTCCTTCAATTCATGCAATGCTGCTTCTTTACAGTTTGTGATCAAAGAAAGGATGTATTTAAATAATGTTAAATATACTTTAGATTTTACAGTAAGCTATCCGCTAGCTTGGTTTTCACTTCTCTAAGAAATCTTTTGTAATCACATCACACAAGGACTATGATAAACACTGCATGGGAACAAAAGAGAGCCCTGAGTCCAATGCAGAAAGCAAACAAAAGCCAGTTACTATCTTATTATAGCCAGTCCCGAGATGAAACAACAGAACATCTCCTAAAAACTACCACATACAACATCCTCAAAACACAGCAATGAACAACCACCTTCAGTATTGGGACCAGTACCATTTTTTCCAGAGGAATCCAAAGTCAGCTGGGGAAGCAGGTGATACTCAAATGCTACCATACACCATCCTTGTCCTGCACACAGCAGGTGACATTTGAATCTTTTTCTGTATTAGTCCCAGGTAGTCAAAGGGTTGCTCTTTCAGCACACTCCAACAGCATGGAGCTGGTGCAACTTTGAAGTCAATACCACTACACTCTCCACGCAGCTGATTCCGGACCAACGCAGAGAATTATGTCATGTTTGCCAAAATATTAATGCGTGTTATTCTCCAGTGTTAACTAAAAACATTTCTTAATCTATTGCCTAATCCAAACAAACAAATTAGTATAATTGGAGAGCTGTGTTTATGAATACAAAGCATAAAGAGAGGCAGCACATATTGTCTTCTTGTCATTCCTATCAGGCAGCAGCATTCAGTTAGTTCTGCTCCTTGCAGTCTGAGCATACTGGTGTAATTGATGGCAACATTTATCATAACAGCAGCACAAAAGCATCAATTGCTTGATGAATTTATTTACTCCTGCCCAGAAGTGAAGCTATGATTGGACCACTTTATAAACATCAAGCGGCTGTAGACCTGGTCTCTTCTTGTTGATTGCACTTAAAGAGAGAGAGAGGGGGATTAAAAAAAAAAAACCAAAACAAACCAAACACAAACAAACAAAAAAAATACAGGGGGAAAAGACCTGATTGGGAAGCTGGAGATTGAGTGAAAAGACAATCCTCTTTGATTAGATGAAAACAACCATTATTTTACCTAATAAATAAATAAATAAATAATCAAACATCTCTACATCAATGTTAACAGCTGCAGTATTACCTGCTGCATAGTTAAGTCCTTTCTCTGGCAGGTTTTTTTCTTCCCAACCCACAATATTCCTGGAAGTAGAGAGCTGTAAAGTACCAATATCCCAAACCAACCGACAAGGCCCCTGGGCTTAGCAAACCAAAACCATGCACCACATCACGTTCCTATTTTGTGAACAACTTGTCTTCCACAGAGAAATATGGGGCCATATTCTCTTCACACCAGCACTCTGTAGTCATTTAAACTCTGCTATTTTTCCTGTGTGGATTTTGCCCTTTTGTGTGCACGGATGGAAGTAAATCCAATGGGAAATTGGTTCAATGGTTCTACATTTAGCAGGTTTCCAGGCTCTCACTCTAGCTCTAAAGAGTTCTGAAAAAAATCATTGAGTGTCATGGACTATTCCATTTCAAGCAGTCTGTGTGTTAATAAAGTGTGGCTTGTTTTCAAATAATAGTAATTTGAAGAAAAAAAGGTTTGTTTTTTCCTGATTGGCTCCATCAACTCCCCTCTGAGAAGAGCAGCAGTGTGAGTTGAAAGTTTCAAACATCCAGTTACTATTTGGAGCAGTCCCTGTCCAGTCCGTATCAGAGCCAGCAGTGTCATCACAGGATGACAGACAGACCTCCGTCTGTGAGCAGCACAAAAGCCATTATAGGCTTCAGCAGGGTAAAGTGTTCATCCTTAATGAGATCTTAATGTCTCATAACTCACTAGATAAAATTTAGTTTATGATATTACGTTAAGAAACCAAAATGTAGCAAGGCCTGATACAACCAGGCTCTTATTTCCATACTTCAGACTCTTGAGTTAGTGCTTCAAACAGCTGAGAAACCAATGTTTGCTATTGAGCTATTCCCTTGGCCAGTAATTTTGGGAAGAGGTGGCAAAGCACACAGAAGGGGAAAACATAGGCCATGGTAGTGCATACAGAGACAAGGGAAATCAGGTTTAGGTAACCTTAAAAAAAAAGCCAGCCAAAAAACAACAACAACAAAAAAAAAAAACAAACCCAAAAATCTACCCACAATTACGTACTCAAGATGCAAAATGGAAGAGCAATGTATTTACACTCGCAACTGAACCAAGAGCTGTGACTCATATCAGCTCTTCCATATGAGTCAGACGCTCACAGACACAGCATAAGGCTGAAGATGCACAAAGTCTGCAATGCTTCCCAGCCTTGCCCACTAGAAGAACTCACTAAATCCTAATGCATTCAGTTGCTAATGTTACACACTCCAAGGAAAACTGGATGACGGCAGTCAGCCCTCCTTGAGGCTGTTTCTCATCAAGGGATGAATAGGGCAATAGCTCTTCTGCATGAGACTCCTGTTTTCAGGACAGTCAATGGAACATCTTAGCATTAGCTTTAGATAGCAAAAATTATTAAAATACAGGCTTCTCTGTAGAAGCAGGCAATTAGAATTTCCTACTATCTGGAGAGATATCTTACAGATGTTTTAGCGGGCTTGGTCAGCCAAACTGTCCCCTTTGATTTCAAGGGCTTTGGTGGTGCCACTTGATGAATGTATCAACTGTTTGCTCCTTGAACATACAAGGGCACTTGCTTTTTTCTGCCAGTGACCAGGTGAACACTCAGGGCAGATTTTTTTTGTTGCTCTTTCAAATAGAAGCTTTTGTGCTCAAAGATGTCACCTTTCACAGCACTAGGACAAGGAATTCCAAACTTATTTTACAACAAATGAGACTTAAATGCACCCTGCAGTTCATCCCAGGGAGAACAGGGTGGTGGTGGTGATGTTAAACAGAACACATAGGGCAGAGATCGAGCAGTGTAGTAACAGGGACTGTATCAGGCCACAGACAGAAATAAAGGGGATTTCAGAAGCATGCACTGGCTTCAAGGGCACACAAATCACTCAATTTCTTCGTTACTTACGCTCCTTAATGACTTGGAAGCCTTAGAAAATTCCTGCTAAAACCTTTTAGATTCCTTTCCTAATTATGCTGTTATCTACTTTGAAGAGCCACATACAAGGCATTTTGTTACATAAATGTAATACGAACACCCATGCTCCCAGCAACAGTCTGTGAAGGTGAATGGGAACAAGTGCCCTGCCTCCCACATGCCTGCAGGATCAGACTTGGTATAATCTGGAAACTGTTTTTATGAGTGGGACTTTTATGTTTTACACAGCACTTCAGACCCATGGTCAGTGTCACATAAAGAACAATAAGATAATCACAGTAATAGAATGCTAATCTATCCTATTAACCTGTGCCTGGAAGATTGCAGCAGAGCTGGCTTCCAATAAAAAGAAAGGGAGGTCTGAGAAAAGGACAGATTTCCAGCATGGGGAAATAACCCACCAAATCCTGCTGCATCCAGTTACTAACGTTACACACCCCATGGAAAATTGGATGACAGCAACAAGAACTGCTTGTGGCACAGTTTCCATCCTGCTAGTCTGCTGAGCACATGAATTGAGTGAGTCCCTGGCAGCCCAGCCAGGGAGAGGGATGGCTATTAATGTAAAAGAAAAGCCTGCATAAGTAGTGGTAAGCAGTTTTTACCATCTTCATTGCTGTTCAATGAAAGGCACAGCTGCACCTTTCTCTGAGTTATCAAAGATTATTTCAGAAGCATGCAGAATGGCTTTTACAGCAAGATACATCCCATCCTCTCTCTGTTACACTGTTGTACAAAGCACTGGGACATGATACTCTCCCTTTAGCACAAGCCTGTTGGCCAAAAGAAGAAATGGCTGCTTACAAATAGCCCTGACACTACCTTCACCTTAGTCAAGTCCTTCAAATTGAGGCTGTGCTCCCTGTACCAGAGAGGTGAAGAGGAGACAACCTTCCTACAGCTGTAGTCCAGATTTACAAGAGAATTTAGTCTCAGGCAAATGCCTTGGTTGGTGAGCCACGATGGCCCGTTTGTCTGTGCTAACGGATGTCAGACAAAGCTTGGCTCTCCTGGGACCAGACTAAACAAATGCTTTGAAAGGAGGAACTGAGCACGGGATGAGAAGACCACGGAATAAGCTGCAGTGGTTCCCATTTTAGCACGAATCTCTTTGGTTTCTTCAAAAACTCTGTGAAGAAAGACGAAAGGAAGCTTCTAGTCACTTTCAAAATTCAGAGGCTTTCAACTGAAAGGAACAAATTTATAACAAAGACAATTATTTTGCTTTTAGTATAAGCAAGGCAAGCTTATCACTTAAAAAAAAATATCACAGCAGCATATAGCAGCTGAGGACTTTGCTCCCTCATACTAACAGCAACTCTACTATAATCTTTGCTTTTCTTCCTTTTTGCATCACAGTTCAATGACAGAAAGAAAAGGTGATGGCCTTTTTATGTGGTTACTATCCTTTTCACTGCGTATGATGGAGTTTCTCTGGAGTTACACCTTCACAGAAGCCTGAGCAGCTCTTAAAGCCCCAAAGGAGGCTGTTGTCCAAGGGAGGCTTAGAGGTCTGATTTTGAGATGTGCAGATGGTCAACAGACTGGTCATGCACAACACAAAGGCTATGGAGCCAGATGGCTGATGTTAGGAAGAGCAGGAGGGATCAGCTTGATTGAACTTGCTGGCATCATTTACGGTCGTTTCAGGACAGGCACGAGGGCACCATCACGAGTGTTGCTCTGAGCTGTTCTCTCATACGTGCATACACTTGCTGAGAAAAGGAAACCATGGTTTCCAAAAAGTCCTCAATACCATCAAAGTACAATCCTTCCCTATTACCCAAATATCCTTTTTAGGGATACTTTATTGCAGCTTTAATAGCTATTTAACTATTAATATTATATATAACTATTAATATTATTTATATATCATTTAACTATTCCACAAGCATGCTGCAAAAGCCTAGCTAATTAACAGGAATTCCTCTGCAAACTTATTAATTGCAGAAATAGCTCTCAGGTATGCCCTGGGCCCCAGCAAGATTAAATGCAAGTGACAGTGGAACGTAGAGCTCAGACCAACATTGGGACCACGCACTCCAAGGCAGGAACAAGCCACAGAGCTGCCAATCACACTTGCTTAGCCTAGGTCTGGTGAGCAAGGCTTACCCCCTGCAGAGGACAGAGCTTCCCTGCAAAAACCCAACACTATCGGCCACATCACTAGAGCACAAACAGTTCAGCTGTTCCTTTTCAATTGTCTTTCCACTCACTTTGCCTCTCTGCCAGCCTTTTCTGAATGATCTCATTCACTCACTCCTCCTTTACAGATAGAAGGATAACTAAGAATCACCCACCATCCAACCCCAAGAGACAAAGAGGAACAATGCTTGGGGGAAATCAACAAGGCAGAGTTGTTTCCCAGTCACAGATGAGCATTAGCTTGGGTACAGGATCTGCTCTGGCCACGACAGCGTGTCCCTGGGGGACATGAGCTCCTCAGGGTTCCATCTTCCTTTTCTCAGGAGCTCTACATAGTATCCTGAGCTGCAGGCTGATGGAGCCAGACCACAATCAGGAGTGACTTTAAACCCAGACGGAGGATGCTGTGGACCAAATCTGCAGGTAATGTGAATGAGCACCAATGTCAAGGCAGATTTATGCCAGCTGAGGAATTTGTTTTCTCCCCAGCCCATCTTACAAGAATAAAGCATTTCTTTCCTCAGTCATGAGACGCTAACAGGGTTTGCAGGGCTTTGTGTCCAACCCCCTCCAGAGCCAGGCCTGCCTCCTGAGGGCTGCAGCAGTCTCACTCAGGATGTTTGGTCTTTTAATTCAATTCCCTTAAACCAACAGTACTGTCTAGGCTTTTCCCTTCTGTTCTGATTAGCAGACCAAATATGTTCTACATGAATTGCATAATTATATCAGCAAATCTATTTTCTTTCACATTTTTTTTCCTAGTTTCCCAAACTGTAGGGCTTTTTCCCCCGAAGAACTCCCCAAAGAGATGCCACAAAGCAAAGCAATCATGCAAAAAGATTTATGACAGTCATTTGTATACATGAGTATGCTCACAGACATTCGAGTTCCCTCTTCTGTCTTCTCCTTTTATTTAGTGTGAAAGCACAAGCTGTTCCCAAGTCACATTTATACATTTTTCATAAATCAGATACACTACTCATATCATTTTAGAGACAGACATGAGGGGCTTTTCTGTGCTTTCTTTTTCCAGGGTCCCAGCATAGTTTATTCTTTGCCTGGAGTCTTTAGCCAGCATGAAGTTTAATGAAAAGGGACAGTAACCTCATGGTTAATTGTGACCTGGACCAAGCCCTTGCTCGGTGCCCCATGTAGGATTAGCATGAACTGAGGTGCCTGAGGAATGAAGCCTAAGTCAGATGCAGCTCCTGCCTCACCACTCCACTGTTTGATGCGGCAGCTATTACCCAGGTACCATCTGCTCATGTGGAGTCAACTTCTGCACCTTCCAGATTATATTCCTGCTGAGAGGGAGTGTGGGACAGAGAGATGAGCGGTAATGCACCAACAAGAGTGCAACAGGCATTACTGCAAACTATTCTGCAGGGCCAGGTCACAGACTGGCTATTCCTTAGCATTAAACCAGCAAGAGCTGGTAAAAGCACAAGATTTATAAAACCTAACACTGATTTCTGCATCTGCTGTGGACTTGCAGAAAAAGCACAGATATTTCATTTAGTTTTTTTCCCCGTCTCAATTTCCTCTTTGCAAAAGCCTGCCCTATTTTACAGCTACACAGCAAATGTAGTACCACACACATCTGCTAGAAACAACTTCTTCATTCACAGGTTCTTGTCTTCAACCTATCTCATTCCCCCTGAATAATAATGAAAACTGCACTAGCTGGGGAAAAATAAAATTTAAAAAAAACCAAACCAAACAAACAAATCTACATTTTTTGCCCCAAAGAAACTAGTAGCATGCATACATTTCACCTTTCAATCTGCTGAAAGAACAAGAGCATCAGCTCACTGCTTGATTAACCCACGTCTGTCTTTTGCAGTCCTTTCCCCTGTGCAAGCTGAACAAAAAAAATACTCCAAATCAGAAAGGAGAGCCTCAGGAATTTGGAACCCTGATGTCCTAGGGCGGAGTCTGGACTACCCTATCCTGAATTACTCATGCAGGTTCCCTGAATGTTACAAACCAAGAAGTTCTTGGTAGCTTATTACAGATCCACTTGCAGCACACAACCTATATACGGCTGGAAAAAACAGGCACTGGCCTTGCTCTGTTTCACAATTCTCTCTTCATCCTATTCGTATCAATGTATATAAAACAAATGCAAGTGGCAGAACCACTCTACACAGGTATAAACAACCACTTGAAGTGCATGGCAGGGAGGATCAAACCCCAGCACATCATCTGTCCTGAGCATCTGGTGAGTAACTCAGCTCATGTAGTATAAACTAGAAACACAGAAGCAGGCTAAATGAGTTCCCGAGTAGAGTATCTATCTACACTCTTACTCAGATGAATGCTTCCAAATAGTTATCAGAAAATATTAATCTTCTGTATTCCTGGGAACATGCCAATGCAGCAGGTAGAGTTAAAGGCCAGGGAATACTTCAGTCTTCCAGGAGTATTTCAGCCATCCAGCATTTAGCACATAACCTCCTCAGGAAGCAAAGTCTAGCTAGGCTTTGGTTGACATCAGTTGAACAGAGCACGGAGATCCATATTTATCCATGTTTGTCACACATTTTGTACTACTTAAGGCAGGAGCCTTACCTCTCTGCTTCAGCAGAACTGTCAGAATTAGGATTAGACAGACAAATGGGTATTTTCCTTTCTTGTGGGGAAGTTGAACAAAGCCTTTTCCATTCTTGTCAAATGTACATTTGCAAAACACTGGCATTTATTAGACATAAAAGTCAAAGAAGGTGACAAATAAAAGCTGGGTGAAAAGAGAGTTTGGGCTGTTTCCTGTGAATAAAAGGCAAAATATTGATAGACAAAAATTAGATACGTTCTGAAAACATTTCATTTAATTAAATATAATTCATTTTTTTATGGTAGTGATGTTTGCCCAATACACAGGACTGATGAAGCTTTATTCAGAAAAGCTTTGAAATCACACTGCAAGATCTCATTTCTGAGCAGTACCAGAAAACATTCCTTCTTTTAGTAGTCCAGAGTAGCAAGATCCCTCAAGCAGTGGAAGGTGGTGAAAGGAAGATGCTACTAAGTTATAAAAACAAGCTGAGGACCTGTCCAGATTAGATAGAATTGTAAACAAAATTCTTCTTCATTTCAAATATGGTGATATTTGAAGCCTAGCATGACCAAAGCATGCTGAAATTGCTAATATTTTTGAAAGAATAAAGAAGAACATGAGGAGAAGGGAAAAACAACAAATACCATATTAGGAAAACAGCAGTTTCCAACCAGTGGAAATTAAACCTGGGTGTGGAGGTTAGTCTCCTGATGTGGTTTTATTTCTAATCACTGTAGAAGTTGATACGTGAAGCCACAGAGCTAGTCAAAATGTCTCAAGTTCATAATATTAGAATATTTCTTAGAGGGATATTATCAAGCCACTGCTCCAACTGCTAGTTTAAATATTCCTGTAAAGACAACAGGTAAATCATTTTCAAGGATACCTGTGGCTGATAGGCTGGACATTACAAATGCTGGTTAACATCCACCTGGACCCATGCCAGCAGCACACTAGTATATAATTTTATCTAATAGATCAATTAAATTAGAAATCTTTGAAACAAACTATAATGAGATTTGTATAATTCCAGTGCTACCTATGATTTTCCTTCCCACTTTATCTACTCTCTCGCTAAAATATTCTTTCAGATCCTGGCTGAGTAATAAAATGGCAGCCCTGATGGTTTCATGACAGAATAGTAGATGAGCTATGGTTGAACAATTCCATTAATTCCAGTCTCTCCCCCTGTTAACTGTTTCTTGCTGTTATAAAAAGTATCGAATCAGATCCTTTTCTAAGACCCGGTAATTTCTCAGTCTTTAGAAGGCAACACAAAAATGCTTTTGACATGGCAGGTTTAGACAGGCAGTTCTTCATTGAGATACTGTCTTTCTGCTGAGTGTAGACAGGACCTCCTACAGAAGAATGCCCTCCAGGTTCCCACTACAGAGGTGCTTTGGGGCCACTTTGTGCCCAAGCATTTTCCCCCCGTCTCTGTACGTATTGTCCATTTTCTCACTTAATGTTGTGGCCTTGCAAGGGGAAGCAGATGCTGGCTGAAATATAAAGCCTTCAGACAAAAAGCTTCTGCTAGGGAAAAATCAGTGATTTTATGATTAAATTAACTGCTAACAGAGTAAATGCCGATATGTATTGAAATGCATGGCAGCTGGTCTCCAAGTTGTTCAGTCTCTCTGAACAACTGGTGAGGCTTGAATTTGTCTGAAGGGATTCTAAGGAAAACTATAAATATGTTATGAAAGTAATATCTTTTCCTTTTAAAGATGAGATTCCTTGTTCAAGCAAGGCCAGTGATCGTGTCATATGCTCACCCACCTCTGAATGTCCCAAAGGGCTGCAAAATGAATGAAAACTGATTTCCTTTTACAGTGCTTTCACTACCAGACGCTCACCTAGAGAATCTGCAGGCTGAGTATGAGTGCTAGGAGAAACTCAGGGAGGAGTTTTATAAGCAAAAAGTCAAATGAAAAGAGTCCCACATGATCTAGCTCTGCTGAGATGGAAGCAGAAACCTATGCCGAGCAGTGCTCAGCTTGAGAGACAGCTCTCTCTGCTACAGAAATCTAGATCTTGGTAAGGCATAGAGCAGCAGAGCCGCTAACTATGTAGCAAAGAGTCCAGCTATTTACATGTGTCTTAGTTTTTCAATGGTTACTCAAGGTGTTTAATTCACTACAAAGTATCAAATTAGTCCTTAAAATGTTTTACCACATGGCTTTGAGAAGGCAAGACATTTTTGGCATCCTCTTCCTCTGAAGAGCAGCTCTTGCACTGCAATCCTTTGCAAAGCTTAGATGAGAATTTATGTAGAGAAGTCCCAATTTCTACACTGATAGAAGAACTAGACCATGAAGCTTCAGAAATCTTCATCATCTGTAAAATATGCTTGTTTCTATTTAACATCTATCTGGACAGAGCCCAGCATGCACTGAAGTCACAGTCATCAATCAAATCCATCACCATCAGTACCCCAATTTGCATTGCTGTATAGGAGAAATACTTGACCCATATGGACTTAATTCCTATTTTCCCTTCAGTAAATGGAAAAGTTTATTTTGTCTTTCCCAGATATGAGGCCTACTGTCTCTGTACACCCATATGTCCATTAAACTCTGTACACCCATATGTCCATTCCAGGGGTGAATTCTTCCAGGTCTGTCCAGCCAACAAACACTTAGCACTTCAGCCAAAGGCAGGTAGAGCACATGGTTAAAACTAAGGACCCCATGGAAACTCTTCCCATACTCTACAGTAATGCTTGCTTAAATGCTTTACTGAAATGATGTTGGCATATTCAGCATCTTCAAGGACCAAGTTGCTGCTAGTACTTAAAATATCACAATAGGAGATCAGGTCAAACAGCCAAACCTAGAAAGAGAACATGGCCCCGTGGAAGCCATACACAGGTATCTTCTGGGGTCATTGTCCAATAAATAGTGAGAACATGAGATTAATTCAGCCTGTCTTTTGAAAGAAACAGCATGCATAATATCCTTTTGCAGGTGGAATTCATAGGCCATATGAGTGAGTGAGCTCTGGTTGCTTTGCATTACTTAACAGCAAAACTCCCCACACAAATGAGATCTGAGACACAGCTGGACTGTGGGGGAAGCAGAAAAAAAGCAAAATTATAAAAAAAAAGGAGTAGAGGAAAAATTGGAAGAGGAGGATTGACATAAACCCAATCTAATATCCTTCACAAAGGGCATTTTGTCTTTCATGTGCATTTACAATGTTTGTAGACTCTGAATTAAAAAAAAAAAAAAATTTAAAAATCTCAGTCTCACTTGGGAAAAAAGAAAGCTGGAAGAGAGACACTGTCCTGCCCAGATGACAACAGCCTTCTTTGGGATGATGATCTCAGAAAGGAGAAGTTTCCTACTTTTTCATAACTCAGTATATTGCAAATGAAAACTATTGGCTCAGGCAGAGAGAATGGGGAAATTCTATTTCACTCAGCCAAGATCGATAAGCAGACTACTGACCGGTAAAGAGCGTCAAGAATTAGCAGAGCAAAGGACTTTTTAATGGAACTTTATATTGTCGATCTCCATCTGCCATCAAGAGTCTTCAGTCACAGCATGAAATTTATTCAGACATTATAACCACCTAGCCTTACCTTGACATTAGGACTTAACATGCCTTCTCTTGTTAATATCATTCAGCAACGGCTGCATTATATTACCTGTCAAAAATTATTAATCCAATTCTGTTTTCATGTATATTTATCATTTCACTGCCAACCACAGTCAAATGATTCTGTAAGACATATTGATTTCCTGAATGAATTAAATGAAAAGTATCTGTCATAAGTTTTACAGACAGTGGAGTGATTTTTCAGGTACTCTTGGTTTTTTTGATCTTTTTTTCCAAATAACTCGCAGATAACAATCAGGGAACAGAGATGTGCTACTAACTATGCAGAGTTCTTTCGCTTCCTTTCATATCACTGGCTTAGAAGAATCGTGGCATGGAGCCAAATATCCTTCCAGGCTGATTCCACTTAATTTTAGGTCAGCTCCCTGTGCAAAACAGTTTCACCACAACTACTCATCTGACTAGTTCCCAGAATCAGAGCTAACCAAGTCCATTCTGTGCTCCTGCTCTTGCATTCATATCTTAAGACCCAAAATATGGCAAGTTACTGCCCATCTCCCACCACATTCAATGGTAGGCTTCACCAGGGATAGATTTAAGCTTCACACACTGTTGAAGCAATTTTACATTTACAAAACATTGCCCAAGGTCATGCAGTGACTCAGCCTTCCACAACTGGTTTGATACATGGCAAGAATTGCAACGTATTTGCTCCAGTTAATGAGTATTTACCATTTACACCCAGTATCCACCAGGATAATAGCAAAAAAACAAGATGGACTTGTTAAAACACAACTGAAGGTCTTGTTCCTTCAACCCAGGAGTCCCAAGGAAACATGACAGTTCTCAAGCAAGCCCCTTTCATCATTTTCTTCAAATGAAATTGTAATAAAGTTCACAATGCCTAAAGCAAAAATTAAGGTCCACAGGGACTTCAAAAGTGACAAAAGGATAAGATATATGTTAATATGAACAGAAAGTCTCCTTCAATCCAGAGCGGGAGATGCCAATCACCTGGAGATAACAGACAGTTCTTCTCAATGACATTCAAGTCACTGTTGAGGAAAAGTAATTTCCCTCCAAATGTCTTTTCCTCCCAACTCCCCTCAATGTCGATGAACTGAATAAAAGCCTTTAAAAGTTTCCTTGTTTCCCCTTCAGCCCATCTCTCAAGCATCTCGTAGATAGACCAACGTTTGGAAAATGCTACGTAACAGAGAGGTTCGGCTCTAGCACAGGAACACAGCTGAGTGGGTAGGCAAAGTGAATCTGATTCATCTCTATTTGATAATGCTAGTGGCATTGAACACCCAAATGACCCTGGAGTGTTCATCTCTCAAGCTCATTGCCTCCATCCCATTCCCCAGGACACAAGTTCACCTATCATCATTATTTGCAGGTTGTAAATCTTTCCCATCTTCCAAAGAAGAGAGATGCAAAATGAAGCTTGTTTTCAAAGATCACGCTGCCAGTAGCTAAGACAGATGCTCCTCAGAACAATACCAAATGAGCTATGGAACTCAGGCTGTTATTAGTTGGACCTTGCATGCAATATATCAAGCTTTTAACAGTCCAGACACAGCACTGTGCAGGTGAGGCTTATTGCATGCTTTGTAGAACAGGTGTGAGATGCTGCTGAGCCCTGTAAAACAACAGCTGAGCAAAGCATTTGCTGCCTCTACCCTGGGCTCTGAACTTACAAAAGCACAGCAGCTGTGGCCCACATGGACAATGACTCTACCTGGCAAACACCATTTCCCACATCCGTGGACCATACAGAGAAAGGGGCAGGTACAATAATGCATTTTGCCAAGTTTTCCACATCAATATCTAGGGTGAGTTTGCCCCCTACTATTTATTCATGGATGTAAATAAATGCGGGAGATGATGAAGGGGGACAAAAGAAAAACAGCAATCCCATGCCTCCTCTCTACCTCTTGGTCAGCTTAACCTTACACAAGTCATTTCTTAGAGGAAGCATGGAAGAGGAAGATCTTGAAACAGGCTGAAAGAGCAGATGCCTCCGTCCAGAGATGTGCTCCACACATAAGGAACAAAGAAGCAGAAATGTATGGCAAAAATATTTGGATTTCCAAAGGTGATGTCAAGCAGCAGAGATTTAAGAAATGGTGGGTCCCCACTTGAAAGAGTTCCCAGAACAGGCAAAGCAAGAGTCAGGAAGGTGATTTCAGCATTTGTAATTGTGTCTGTGTCAGGGAGAATTATGCAGATTTTAAGGACACTAAGAGAGAAGGTTACAGCAGTTTTGATTCAAAGGAGTGACGATCTATTTAGGAAGCCTGACTGAGCACACAAAGAGAAAAGGCATTTCTTATAAGTGATAAAGAAAATATACTCTGTCCACTGCCTGAAGGAGGGAGGGGAATTTGGGGTAAGTCAGGGAAGAGATGGTATCTAGGTAATAGGCCAAGGTCAAACTGAGCATATTTCCTTTATGTTACTCCTGATGCTTTATTACTGAGGCAAGAGGCACTGATTTAATTTCACTTTCTCAGGCAATGCAGCTGGGTAATTTCTCTAGGATCATCTTGATTTTGTTCTCCTTTTGACCTCTGCATTTGATTTTTTCCTCAGTGAATTTTTCTGTAGCCACTGTGAATAACAAAAAAACACTAGTTCTACTCTCAGTATCCCCAATTCTGCTGCTGCTATTTGCTCTGGAACTGGAGCTCTTCGCTTTGGCCGTATTGACTCGGGGCTCCCACAGCCCAGCACTGTGCATTAGCGCTGTCTGTAAGATTGAACAGTTACTGAAATGCTTCGTTTTTCACACAAGGCCTGCACTCACAGACAGCTCCCTGTGAAACAACTAAAAATGTTCCTGAGGAAAGGAGAAATACTGCCTTTTCTTTTTCTTTTCTCCCCTTATCTGACAAAATGGGAAATAGGAAATCGTGTACAGTGACAGCAGTGCTTTAGCTCAGGCTCGATTCAGGCATTTGAGAGCTTTCCTCCCCTCACCAACCTGCAGGACAAGCATCATCTTTATGTGTACGTAAGAAGCGGTACTGACATTCCATCACACCAAATGCTGCATACTGAGTATATCACAGACCGTATAGGTGCATAATAATCTCCTTTCCTTCTACCTTCTCCTTTACATTACCAAAGGGTTTTTTACAGCTAGTTGAGCAAGTAAAAAAATAAATTGTAGTTAGCTCAATCAAGAGTCAGTCTCAGACCACGTGCTTATCAACAAAAGGCAGACTCCCTTCCCTAAGCTGGCTCCCCAGAGCTGGGGCAGGGAGAAAACTCTTGATCTGAACATTCAGGTGTAGATTGGTGCTGTTCTCTAGAGGGGACAGCCAGACAGCTCGCGCCTGTCAGCTGGACAAACCCCAGGTCAGCTCAGCTGCCTGGGAAGGATACCTCCCAGGTCACCTCAGCTGTCGTGGAAGGATACAAATTGGTAGCAAACTACTCCTGCTTCTCCCTAGGAGCAGGAATGGCTTGTAGTTCAGAGGGCATTTCTGAGTCACAGCACTGCGAGACTCACAGAAAACTCTGCGTTGCCAAAGCCACCCGTAACCCTAAGGAGGTCTCTAGGGAGCATGTTAGTTTGCTGGATCTTTTGTTCCCAGATAAACATCTGAAGCTTCAGCTGGAAGAGGAAACAACATAGTGTACACATTAAAACAGTTACAATGGAAGAGGAAATCGTCTTTCATTAATTTTCCATAAGTGGATTACACCAAGCAGAGTGTAAACAGTCCCATGGGCACCAATTACCAGGCTTATTCTATAACTGAATTGTCCTAAACAAGCACCATTTTAATTTGAATATCAAATACTTTACACAGCAGGAAAGAGAAGGAATAAACCAACCTAACAATGCGTTTGTTACGGATTTCTACAAAATTGCCGTGGAAACCTCTGTGTCCCCAGTGGATTGTGCATATTCTCTTTGCATATGCTCATGCTGCACACTTCTCTCAATCAGATAAGAGGCAGCACGGGCACGTGCCAGCTATTGTACCCAAATTGTTCTAGAATTTAAAGAGAGGCCAAATTATAAAAAACAAGCCCAAACCACAACTAAACAAAAAACACCCCATTTAATTAGATTTGGCATTATTCCCTTTTTTTTTTTCCTTCTAAGAGACCAACTTACTAGACCTATTTTCTGCTTCTAAACGTCTTGATGAAACTAGCCTTTGGGCATGATTTTTCTTTAATAAATTGGAATGAATAAATACCTCCTATCTCCAGGAATGAGTGAAGGCAGTGGCATTAAAGAAACAGTACCTAGCATTATCCAGATCAGTTCACATGCATAACAGAAGCAGCACATATTCCCATGAAGATCTGGGGCTTTCTTATTTCCCATCCAGGCTCCTGCTTTTTCCTGAACTGTCACTGTAATTCCTAACCCAGTCACAGAAGAACATGTCACCTTCATACGATGAGCTACTAGACAGAGATGTTTGCTTGCTGCTCTGCAGTACCAATGAAAGCATGAATCACACATAATATAAAAATGTTGAGGCCTGGTGGCCTAAGAAACTACATAATGGAGAATTCCAGCTCTCAATAGTGGGAACAGTAGAGCACGGGGCAAAGCTCTTGCCTTCCATACGACCTAAGCCAAAGCAAACCAAAACCAGTCAAAAAGAGCAACTGAGGAACAGATTGGTTGTCATTAGTCTGCTGGCAAATTTGGAATGAGTTGGTGAATTCATTCCTGCTATCATTAGCAATATATCAGCCAAAGATTAAATAGAAAAAAAAAAAATAGAAACAAGATAGTAAAACATTCTCCTCTGTCCCAAGGAAGGCACAGAACTTTGGGGGACACTCCACAGATTTTTTCAGTCCTGGTAAAACATGAAGTTTTGTCCTACTGCTTGTATGCAGTGTGGTTGTGGCTATTGCAGATCAGCCCTGATAAGTCTTGGCCTCACTCAAAGACCTTATAGCCCTGTAATTCCTGCTTGTGGAACTGAGAATTTGCAACCTATTCAGGCTGGAGAAAAGGGCTAAGGGGTGGCAAAGGGAGGTTATCCCAATTTAAAAAGTGGAAACTGAGTCATACATTAACTAGTTTATGCAGCGAAGCTCACACAGTCTGAAGGACACCTACTATTTAAACCACAGGTCTTCTTGCTCTTAATCTTCTGTACTGTAGAACTTTCATCTTCCAGAAAGAGCCACAATGCTGGGAAAAAGCCTCAAAAAGTATGTCTGCTGATCTAAATCTGCAGCACATCGACTGACAAGGCAGATTTGCAAGAAGCTGCTCAGAGCCTTTACTGGTAGAAATTCAGTGATCCTGACACAGGACACTCACCACTGCAGTATTTTCTGATGGACCATGCTGCAAATTGAAAGCAAAGTGTTCTCTGTGCAGTTCTTGAAGAAATAATTTGGTTCCTAGGTGAAGACAATGTTGTTAAATGTCTCTGAAGCTCTGAATACTAAACAGTCCTTTTTCTTGCCAGTATATTTTGGGTTCATTTTATACATCACATAGATGAATGGAGAGAAAGAGCAGTCTTCTGGAAACTGAGTTTGGTCTCTGCCCAAAACCATTATTAACTTCCATGTGGCAACAGAAAGAACTGCACGTTCTCCACTTGTACTTAAAACATTAAAAGGAAAGGCCCTAAAGAGAAATATGGGGAGACATTTCTACATATAAAACAGAAACCATGAAGTTTCCTTTTTTTTTTTCTTCAGTTTCATTCAGAAGATGAAAGCTCAAATTACTTAGACCAAATGTAATCATCTTACTTAATAACCAGTCTCTGAAAGGCCAAGCCACAGTGTCCTTCCATTAACATCTACCTACATGAGAGCAAGATTAAGCAAGTGGATCAACAAGATCCTAAAGGAAAGAGTTTGATATCTTCTAAATCTGTTTGGCTTGCTCCTAAGCAAAAGCAGAACTTGGGCTCCTCTCTCCTACACACTCATTTGTTTCATACTGGCAGATTAAAGGTAATCATCCAGAAGGCTTTGTGTCCAGACACAAAGTGCAAGGGAATACTGTCTCTATCTGTAATCCCTCCTGTGCCAACCTATGTCCTTCTGACACTCCTCCCTTCACCCATGAGTGGCCTAAACCAGCCAGCCTTGCACAGCTCCAGGCACAGACACTGGGGTGGAACACTACTATATTGGCATTTCCCCATTTTCACTGTTTTTTAAGGCTAGTGTGTATCGCATGTCCCACAGAAGAGGTGAAGACCACAGGTATCACTGAGTCAGCTTTGGGTACCCTTAATTTCCAGACTTTGCCACCACTGAAGAAGTAGGAGGGCAGGAAGAGGATGCAATTTTTAGCCTCTCCAGTGTCTGTCAGGAGCTCAAGCAACATTCCTGTTCATTATACACACGCTGTTTCTGGATTCCGCTTGCTGCCTGGATCTGGCACCGAGCACCTACTGCTCATTCAGCCCCATCCATTATTGCCAGCGCAATGGCAAAACAGTTCAGATCCCTGCTCTGACATTGACTTCCCATGTGACCTTGACCTCCTGGGAAACATCCATGAGACCTTACTTCAGTAGAGCACTGGAAGGATAAAACACAGTTCCCTGGAACAGATACAGTACCAAACACTGGGATAATGATTAAGGATGATCCTACATTTTCCAGCTAATTGTTTGTGCATGGTGTGCTTTACCACAGAGGTCACTAGAGTCTGTCCTCATAGTTGGCAGTCCCCTTTAGCCCCTGCAGCCATGACTGTATCCAGGCAGCTTGCATATAGTTGTGTTGCATTCCAAGCCACATCCACAAGTCTGTAGGTCAGCCTATGTGATGAGAGATGTACTGGATGAAAAATAGGAGCAGCAAATTTCAGGCTCAGTGGAGAAGCTCCCTGTATATTTATGAGCCTGTGTCCAACTTTTAAAAACTCTCTTTTCCCTGGTGCAGTTTCCTTCAATGGGAAGTAATGGATAAAACACAGAGAAGCTGCTAATAATAAAATGGTCAGGCAGAAAGAATAGATTTGGATTTTTTTTTTTTTTCCACATCACAACTAGCACAGTGAAATAGCAAGAAGCACCAATAATTTATTTACTGGTCTTCAGTACTTCACAACCTGCTGTTTTTCTACCCCCAAACAAGACCCTGTGGGTTTAATTAAGTTTTCAGACGAGGCTTGGGAGATGTGATTTCACTCAGTCTATGTCATTTATTCCATGTTTTCTGCAGATGCATGGGGAAAAACCTACATGGCACAATAAATCAAACATGGTGCTGGTGAGCAATACACTAGGTAGACATGGCAAACCCCACCTTGTTCTAAAGTTCTAATACTCCAAGGGATGACCACAACTGAGGGAAAGCCTCTACTTGTACAGGGCAAGGCAGCTCTCAAAACTTAGCATATCGTGGATATAATTCTTCAGCAAGAAATGGGAGGAAGATGTGAACAAGTCCACTGACATACTTTTCCTCCCTCCCTTACCACATCCATATGGCACTACCTTGTCCCTGGACATCTATAATAACTCTGGCATTTCAAGTCTCACATTTGAGACTCCCACAGGCAATAAACTAATGTTATGATCTGGACAAATCACCTAGGATTCAGTCCAGAGGTGTATTCAGACCTCTGAAGATGCAAATGGGAACCTGCAATTGGAAATATGGCATTCACAAAAACAGCCAACAAACAGACTAGGATCTTGAGACAAGTTAATAGTTTTACCTATTTGGCCCTTAGACTTTCTGCCTCAGCCTAGAGGCTGGAGCTCTCAAGATGCCTTTGGGACAGATAACCATAGAAAAAGTTGTACTCGAGCTTTTCTAACTGAAAATAAGCCTCTGCTCAGCTTGCTTTCTTAAGAAGTTTCTTAATAATTATTAACAGACTGTATGAATTTCTGAGCAGTTTCACTTTGGCATTTCAGATGACCACATGTTCAGGACCATTTCCTGCAGCTACATGGAAACGGAATAGCAGGCAACAGCTTTCTCCAGATTAGCCATTTCTGTAACACACATGAAGGCTTAAAAAATTTCAGGACCAAATTTGGAAAACTGCTGCTTCCTCTGAGGAGGAGAGAACTGATCAAGACATTAATATGGAACAAATCAGCCATCCGAAAGGAAAGAGTTTAACCCAGCCTGCCCAATTCCTGAGCAGAACACTGCAAATAGTAAGAGGTTCAGGAATCGTGGTTTGATACAGACTAAAATCAATCCATATTTGAGTAACATGACTGGAGCTCCAGAACAATAACTGAAAATGGCTCCCAGCTCTAGGCTCTCTGTCTGCTTCTGTAGGCAAAAGAAATACCTACTCAAGCTTGGAGGCCACTGTCAATGTATTTTTCATAATTTTAAAAAATGACTGGGTTTATTTTCTTTCCTTATTGTTTTTAAGCCAACATCTTAGAAGCCTGAAAATGAAATATATTTCTTTATCAATTTCTTGGTTTTCTCCTCCTCTGCCACCCATGCACAGTGGTTTGCTTATTGAGGCTCATTCATGTGTAGGGGCTGCTGGCATTGATGTATTTTGTTAGCAGGGTGGAGGATTTTTTTTTTTCCTAGAGAAGACTGGCACATTAATTTAAGCTGGCAGAATGAACAGATGAAGATGATGTTGATTTTGCAAGCAGAAACAAGCAGGGGCAAAAATGCTAGGTTCCCTATATCTGAAACATCACTGTAGGCTACACACAGACAAGCTCAGGACTTCCAGACTGCAATTCTGACCCAGTCTTATTATGACTGTGTTGCCACCAAGGACCCATAGGTACAAAGTTTCACTCCCTTTTGAAAATATATTTCATGGGGTTTTTTAAAATTGTTTTCACTCTGACTCACAGAACAATTAGATTTTGAGATGATGTGAGGGGAGAGCATTCTCCCCTAGTTCCATTCACAAGCATTCCTACAGTCTTGCCTGTCGTGCTTTCAGCTTGCTGTTGAAAACCAAACCCTACAACATCACACAACTTAATGTCCTTAAGGAAAAATGAGAAAGCTCTCTGTAATGACATTACAGTATCTCTCAGACAGGGAGGATGAGAAATATTCTGTGAGCATCCCTTCCAGCGAGGGACAAACAACTGCCAGGCTTAATCAAATCAGTACAAATGTCTTCCTCTCACCCACATCTGAAATTCAGGCAATCACCAACAAAACCAATTAAGGAAAAATTGATACAAGTTAAATCTCTACTTACACAGGTGCAACTGTTTTTTAGCCCTACATGAGGGCAAGAAACCAGAATCATTTTGCTATTTCCAAACCAAAATCTACTGTGAAACCTATTCACACAACCAACAACATAGCCCATCTGAAGGTGCCAGCTCCCCACCCTTTTTATAGCCATCTATATGAAGAGCAGATCAGGGAGTGAAGTACAATTACTGCCATTTTTACCAGTGAGGCATGATCACTTGATCAGCAGCCCAACTACTCTAAGAACAGAGAGATAACAGATGGACAACACGAATTTCAGGAGACAGAAGGCAAACCATGTGATGCACGCATGTGTATCACTTAAATTATATCCCTTAAAACTGGATTCTCCTTAAGGTTCTAAACAATGCAGAAGGCTATGAATTCAAACCAGTTGCTCCAAACTCCTCACCAGGCCAGAGCACCAACGTCCTGAACTCTCAGAAATAAACATGAACACTCCTGCATTATGGATTGCAAGGCTGTATCACACAGCTTTTCAACAGCAAAGGTCAGTAGGCATCCAAATTTTAGTTGATCAAACACACATATTATGCTAAAGCATTCAGCTCATCCAGTGATTCTGCACTGTGCAACGCCAAACCAAGAAGTCATCTGCCATATGACTGTCTTCTGTGCTGCTCCCTTGCCAGTCTACCTATAAAAGAGCTTTCATTTGGGTTTTTTGTGGGTTGGATTTTGTTGTGGGTTTTTTTTGAGGGCTTTTGCCTACTCCAGAGAGATGGAAAGCAGTCCTAATGTAGACAGGTAAGGTTCTGCTACAGCAGCAGTCTGCTGGATTTATTATCCTCTGCCCACCCAACTGGTAGAGAACTTCCAAACACAAATCTGAAGAGAAACATAGGCTGCTCAGAGGATAAGCCTCTCCCACTGGTGGTAATCTTACCATATCATGTTTCTACCAGGTATCATCTCAGTATCAACCATGTTAACAATGGGATCTAACTGGAAAGCTAAGAAATAGGATTGATCTTGGTTAATCTGTTTTATGCTCTTGGTCTTCATTGAGATTTATTTCAGAGTGAATCTATGTAATGCACTTCTTTGCATGGTAATCACTTGTAGGTTAAAAAAGACACTTGTAGCAGTAGTGAGGAGCTCTCTGTTCCTCCAGGAAGCTGGATATACACCAGTTCACATGCTCCCCTTTCAGCCATTTATCATGTTCATTAACACTACTTAGTGGCCCATTCAAAATTCTCTTTGTACAAATAAAAATAAAGTGTAGGGATTTGTTTCCTGCACAAGCTTCTTTTCATAGGAACACTAATGTTGGAGTGGACACTGCCTTTCTTAGCTGTAGTACACACACTGCAAGCACTGCAACAGGCTCATGTACCACATGAATAGCTCTTGAACAGAACTATCTCTGAGGTTCCCTTAGCAGGCAACACCATCTTCTAAGCCTTTTGGCTAAGATCACTCACAGTATCACTTTGATAAAAGATATATCATCTCCCATCAAGTTACATCCTGTGTTTTACGGAGAAGTAATGATCTAATAGAGCTCTTCCCTTCCTAGCATTATGGAGTAGGATTTGAATAATTCAGCCAAAAGTTAATTGTGGTTAGAATCAGTCCAATTACTTTCATTAGATGTAAGCTTTTTGGAGTGAAGAGGGAGGCTTTGTCTTTTAAGAGCAGCACTATGTATCTGAAGGAATCCTAGTATCCAGGTATCCTAGATCAGAAGCTCACGGCAGTCCTCTGTAAGATAAGAGTCACCAAAGCAAACCCAAGAAAAAGGCCCAGGGTTGACCTCGGCCAGTTCAACTCCTCATCAAGCACCACACATTTGTTTAACAGGGGTTTCACCCTTTGCAAACACCTAGTCATGCCCTCACCACGCACTGCTGAAACCAGAGGCTCCATATTCTCCTGCTTCAGATGCAGGGCTGCAACCCAGCTCCCACAGTGGAAAAAACATACGATATTAGTAGCATCAAGTTAAAAATCCATCTTTTACCTCCAGTGTCTCTCATGGCCGTATCTGCTAGCTCATACACATTTTTGGCAAGAGATTTAGCTTGTGCATGAAGCCATTTTGCAGTAGTAATTTCCATACAAATACAAGGTATACATTTCAGGCCTCCCCTGACCACGTGCACATGCTTATATCTAGACAAGTTTGCATATATAAAATCTGTCACCTGACTGGGAAAGGAAGAGCATGCTCAATATGTACACTCAGAGGCTGCCTTGAAACAAAAGCTTGCTTAGACATATAACAGTATTTCCACTGAACAATAATACTTCTACAACAATAAGGAAAACTCTGAAGAAATCTGAGAACACAGAGTGTTTCGGGCATTGCTTAAGGTCTCTTGTAATATCACAGATTATTATCACTCCATATTTGTTAGGCGAGTTTGGGAGAAAGAGGAGGGATTGTTAAAAATTGACTTTTAAATCTGGCTTCCCCTGAGAAAGATGGTCATGCTCTGAGGTTTGTGGTATTACTTGATAAGCGATGATTAAAACAGTAATCCCAAATTGTAATCAAAAAGCATTCAAGGCTCTGAAATTACTTTTTACTAAGCTTTTTCCCCTTTCAAAGACAGCCCTGTATGGCAAAAGATAATAAATCCACAGACCCCGTTCCAATTTCATTTAGAAATATTTGATCCATTAATTTATAGTTTGGAAAGGTTTTTCCTCTTTTATTTGTCTTTAAATCCACATCAGAAATGGGTCTATACTCTAGAAGGATGGAGGGAGTTGGGTTTTTTTGCTGTAGCTGTTTTGCTCTGGAAGAATACCTGATGTATTTATATGACAGCACAGTATGAAGCAGTGAAAACGTTTCCCCTTACCCCGTGAAATGCTGCCTTAAATCAGCCTTACCCATGATTTTCCGGGCAATAAAATGTCAGTCTGGTTCACATGATTATTAGCAGCATAAAGCCTCTCCTAATTGAAATGGTTCTGAGATTTCTGAGAAACAAAGCCCATGCTGACTTTATTTCATGAGTAGAGATTACTGCTCTGACTCCAGGATGATCTCTTCAGGATCACTGGATGAAGACACCGTACAGAGTGGCTGTATTCAATAACTTCCACTTCAGCCCATTCAGCCAGAGCAACTGCTCTGTGTTCATGTTTCCCTCATCGGGGCGGGGGGGGGGGGGGGGGGGAGACACAACAGGGTGGGCCACCCACACCGGTTTTCTACACTCCAATAGAGAGATCAAAAACGCCCATAA
>JAAGNO010013603.1:175709-189895 GCA_033439905.1 Ceryle rudis | reverse complement strand
TAACCTTCTTCATGTTTTCTGATTAAGAAGAAGCAGCACTGCCACAACTGCTGCAGCAGGATAGCCTTTGCTGGTTTCCAGAGCACATTATAGAACCACATTATTTCCTCAGGAGCAGGACATGCTACAAAGTCCTAATGATAACACAGTATAAGAAATTCTGACAAGCCCAATGGCTTTATTGATAAAGCATGCAAAATTCCTTAGTCAGACGTAGAGAAGCACCCAGTATCAAATTGAGTTCTACTGACAAAATCATGATACTTGAAGTAGTACAAATGGTCACTGAATACCTGAGGAGGTATATTCCAAGCATCTCTGCAAGAGCTAAAGAAATTTCTGATTTTAATACTAGGGCATATCTCAGAAAATGGAAGCCTGGCCAGACTTTTCCATTCACGTTCAGATTCATCTGATTGAACATAAATTCTAAACTGTGAAATTCAAAGGATCCTTCTGCATTGTAACGGCTTTAGCACCTGCTTGAGATGTGCTGCCCATCTGACATAACTGTCAATTCAGTTTTAAGTTTGATTCTTAAAAGCAGATGCATAGATCCTAGTCTATTGCAAATGGAGATATGTTAGTGCTCCAGTATGACCAAGTCACTCGTCACTCTTTCCTTCAAGGTCTACTGAATGACAAGACAAAATGAACTTGGTGACAGAGGAAGGAGAAAGTTCAGATTTGCTTTCCATTCTGACATGACTAAGAGGATGAATAGGCAATAGATGCTTATACTTAAGTACCACATAATATTAAGAAGAATAAGAAGTGCATGTAAAAGACAAGTGTATCTGAATGGATGAATCACTCACATAGTAACCACCACATTCGTTTATTTTTCATTAAGAAGCCTGAAGTGCCTACTCTTTCCGAAGGCCATCTGTGCACAGCCAACGGTTCTCCAGGAACAAGAGCATATTTACTTGCCACCTGGCTTCTTCAGTTTTGCTCTTCATCAGAATTGGACAGGTAAATTAAAATAGCCTGTTGAAATGTTCTATCCATTCAGATAAATAAAGTACTCAAATTCTAAGTTGGGCCTGGATTAGAGAGCCAGAATGAGGACATGTAAAAGCTCAGGTGCAGGTCTGAATTGAAAAAACATGATTGAAACATGAGGTAATTACTAAAACTGATAGAGGGGAAAAAAAAAAAGTAAATCAGGGTCCCAAGGGGCGGGGAGGGGGGAAGAAGTCCCATGGGTTGCTTGATGTTTAACTGCTCAGTAGATTCAGAAAGATGGTACAATCATTTCCATGGGTTTATTCTACAACCACATCCAGGAACAAAGCAAAACTGTGGAAAGCATATTTCTCACATTATTTCTACACTTAGTGTGCCTGTCATCACTAAAAAGCCAGCAAGAACAACTCAGAGGAAGCCATCACTTCCTTCTGCACCTCATGAAACCCTGGGTCTTTTCTTTGTGCAGTCAACCTCAGCAGTAATGCTGCCTCGGGATTTATTATGTAACTAAACAGATGAACCTACACTTTATTTTGTGCACTGAATACATGCTTTCCTTTCCAATGCTCTCAGATGTGTACGTCACCCTGGGGGATTGCAATACCCTCACTGTATTGCTCCAGTTCCACTATCTTTGCCACTAAAGAAGCTGTTCTGGTATCAGAGGTAAGTCCACAAAGGTTAGATAACACCAATATAAAGCACACAAGACAGTATCCTTTTACCTGGTCACTCCTCTAACATGCTGAAAAAGGAAACTCTTACTGAGAAGAGGGGATACTAATCAGCAGAGAGCTTACTGATAACAAGAAGTTGGCAGTTTGTTAGCCTGGTTGCCCAAAGACATGTCAGAGTCTCAACAAGGACACCTAATTGTAGCATGATTAATGCCAGTTGTTTACTCTTTGCCAGTCCCACTCCCACATGCTTCCAAGGATGGCGTTTTCCCACCCTGGCACCTATAATATAGTTGATGCTGTGTGGCTAAAACACCAAAGCAGGAATGGAAGAACGTGTGCATATGCCAGATGGAAACAGAAGAACGCTGTGTATAAGTTGCCTATGAAATAAAGATAATTACAGGCAGCACAATTAGCAATCTGTGTATCTGCTTTGCTATGACTCCCCAAGTCAGGGCACACTCATACTGCTTCAGTGTTGCAGAAAGCATTTATTTGCTATTGCAAGAGGATATGAAGCAAAAGCCTCTAAACAATCCAACCGAGAATATATATATATCGATTTGTGGCAAACACAAGAGGACCCCACTTACAATGTTGTGTTACTACAGTGAAGACTACAGCAGAGAACTGCCCCACACCTACATTCAGCAGCAATATTTTCCCATTCAAAGTTAAGGTGTATGAATGCTACACTCACCTGCAGTGAAAAGATTCCTTTAATTTGAACTGAGTCAAAAAGTTATAATACTGACATTTTTTTCCACATCTTTGCTCAGCTAGGTCCATTTCCATCATTTCACCTGTGCCCAACAGCTGCTCTTTCTGTAAACAGCATCACCGGGCAGAATTCTCATCTTTACTGAGCAAGAATGTATGAGGATACCCAAATCAAAGAGGCTACAAAAAGATGGATGGGAGGATTTGGTTCTTCAGGACTGATGGACCAAATTGATTTTCACACCACTCTGAGAGCATTAGCTTGGGCCTGACTTTTCATGAAGGCCTTGGTCCAGCAAGTCCCTGACCAAAAGCTGAAGTAATGATGGGATTGTTGACACTTCTGCAGTTCAGACAAGTGGTTTTCTGAACTGGCAAAAACACAGAAACAAAAAGCCACCACCAAAGAACCACCACCACCACCAAAACCACAACAAATCAACCCCACAAAGAAACAAAACCAACCAAAAAACCCAAAACAAAACAAAACCAAAAAAACTCCACCAAACCAGAAGAACTACACAGAGAGCAGCTAGGACAGGAAAGCTGATAAAATCCTCTATGTTATCTTCAGCACTTTTTTTTTTTTCAATCCCGAGTCTTTAAATGTGCACAATTCTCAGAGGAATGCTACTCATTTTCTGTATCTGTTCTTTCTGAATGTGGCTATGTGTTTCTTTTTTTAAAACAATTTAATGTATTCTTAACATGAAACATTTAATGCCTGTTGCACAAATGTGTAATAAAATTCAGCCCTGTGGCTCTTTTACTGTCAAGCTAAGTAGGATCCATTTGAAACAAACGTGCAGCTTTAAAATTTCTTCATCTGAAGATTTCTGTCTTTGAAAGGAGCAATTCTCCCATTCCCTACAGATCAACTGGGATTTAGAAGAGCAGTAGGAGGGAATATTACAGCTTTGGTTTTGTTCTGCCAAGCCAGGGTTCTGGATGGCAGAGCCATACCCTACTGCACTGGAGAAAATGAACCCTTCCTTAGAGGCACTGATTTAACAGGTATTAGAAGTATATAATAATAGAAGAAAAAAAAGCAGCCCCAGACATTTTCAAAGGAAGGAAACAAAAGCAATTGACATATGGTACAATGGATAATTTAAGAGAAGTCTTTTCCCATCCTAGATCCCACACCACCCAGGGCCAGTTTACTACCATATGCAAACATAAAGGAATTATTAGCGGTTGAATGGAATCCTCTACCTCACCAACTGTCTTTTATCCCCCGGAGAAGCAGCCTTTTGGTGGACAAGACATGCTTCTAAGGTCATGGAACAGATGGATATCTGAACCACTGAAGGCTGCCTGGTTTTACTGTCTACATTTCAGCACTGATTACTTCCAAATAAGCTCTAGACAGATCCCCAGAGACTAAACACCCTTTAGCAGTTGCAGCATGTCTTCCAATTCAGTTCTTTGTGAATTAAAGTACAGTACGTGGAAATGATTGAGAGATTTACTTTGAAAGTATGTTCCTGATCCAACATAAACCAGTAGTGTAGATGCAGCCATAAAAACCCAAGAATATTAGACCAAACACTGTGTTGCAATCAATCATCTTCGTGTCAAGCACAAAAGAGTTGCAATTCTTACTAGCCCCAAAGCTGAGCAAGTTTTATTAATATTAATGTAGTGTTAAGATGGGAGTCAACAGATTGTTTTATTATTACACATAATGTTTCAAACTGTTTTCCTAACATGCGAGCTAGGCTTAGTTTGTGAAGAGAGCTGTTAATTTTAAGTTTTGTTCAGCAGTCACCCTTGGAGAAAATCAATGATGGTTAGCAGAGTTTGTTTTCAAGGGATTCTTTCCTAACCTCTCAATAACTGTAAGCAATTTTTAGGGTAGGGAAGCTTCCCGGGAAGGTGTCATTAGCTTTCAGGGTGGCATTTCTGGAAGACAGAATTATCAGAGTACTTGCAGATGGCTTCTGTTCCAGCACTGGCATAGGTATGTAAATAAAGAGAGATGAATATACTGATTTTCTGTTGTCTCCTCCACAGGGAAGCAGATCTGCAAATCTCAGGTTTCTTTAACATGCAGCAGCTGCACTACACAATGTCCAGAAGAGAGACCTCCACTTTCTGAATAGTCATGCATCTTTTTACTTTGAAAGAGAAAAACATCAGATTATAAAAACAAATGCTGCAAGTAATATTGGATTTAACAAATTATGTGATGAAGCACGTGCATGCAGCTTTGCAGGTGCAGAACAGACTAATGCGACTTAACTGGCACACTCAAAGGAAGAAAGAAAGTTATTAAGCCTTCATTCTGGTAAATGTGTAGGTAGTGAGCTCTAAACACAGAGGGCGAGAGAAGGATGTCATTCATGCAAGAACTTCAGTCTCAGTCTTACAACACTGAGCTTGCAAACAAAGCTTGTATCTAACTAAACATTTCTTTTAAATGAATCATGATATAAAAGCACTAATTTATGTTTCTAATTAATTTTCTAAAACAAATTATAATCACATTTGTAATAATTAGCATTTCTGGTTTGCAAGCATGTGTTAGCCACTTCATTCTTATGCAGCACAAGAATAAAAGCTGAGAGGAGAAAATAAGTCAATAAAACCAAACAGTGCTCTAAAATACAGAATGAGAAGGACAATGGAAACTTCCAGTGATGTGTAAAAGCCCTATGGGCATTTTGAGTTTTAATTGGCTTACAGAGGTTTCTACAACACCAGTTATCATCAATTACATAATGCCTCACATTCTGCTTTTCTCTGTGGCCTTTTCTATGGTATTCCTCCAAACTGAGGCTCTTTCTGAGCTCTTAACAATAGGTTTGTGTTGCATCTTGCCTTGTGAGGATGTAACATGACCCTCCTCACACTGGCAGAGTCCTGATGCATAGACTGCTGTGGAAACAACCATTGCTCAGATGAGAAATAAAATACTAACATCATAAATACAGGTTATTAGTCCAAGGTATCTCAGGAACATGCTGCAGAGTGTTGGTAAATTCTGGGACGGTGTAAAGCTCTGGGCAAAACCATTCTGTGGAGCAACATGGCTGTTGTTTTTCACAATCCCTCTTTCCTCAGTCACACTTACTGAATGGACACAGAATACTACACAGTGCTCTTTATCTGTGTTTCTGCAGCACCAGGTGCCTCAGTAGAAGCGCTGGTAAAAATATAGCTGTCGTAGAGAAAAAGTTAAGCCCTTTCTAAAGCACTCACAAGATAGGTCCAACTCTAATCTACTAAGTCTGGTACTGCAGACCAAAACACAAAGGCTGATAGGGCATCAAGTCTCAAGAACAGATGACCCCATCTTTCATCTCTGCAATGACAATCTCTGCTAAAGCCACATAACCTCAGAGCCACATAAGCCCAGCCCGTAAGCTGAGTGAAGAGGAGTTATCTTCAAGCACATCCAGTATCAGAATGAGGTTCTCTCATTCCTCTTGGCTTAGGCATCACTGTACAATAGTTCCTTCAATATCAGTACTTTAAAATGTTTCACTTCTTTCAGCCAGTAGGTTGTACTGGTAACCTTTGGTAAAGTTCAGCTGTGACCAACAAGGAAATACAGAACTAGTTCCTTGCAACAAGTCCACAAAACTGCATTTACATTAACAAAAGTCATATTCATTGGGAGATGGTATGATCTAAAAGATCCAGAACACCACAGCTATTCCAGAGACATTCTTTCATCCCTTTATGGCCCTTTTCCCAGTACATAAGATTCTTGAGCAAGACACGTGCCACCTGAACATTTGATGGCCATCACAGAGCATGGTCAGCAGTGTTTCTTTTGCCTTTTATGACAGTGATGTGCTCTAAGTGCTCACACTGTTCAGCAAAATGTCATCCCTTTACATGCAGGCATTTTCACACTACTCAAGCTCCAAAGCTGTCAGACACATCTGTATGAAGCCACAATGGTGCAGTCACCATGCACTGTTAATTTAGGGCCCTGGGTGGAAGGGTACCATTACGTGATCCTTCTTGCTTAGTGATTTACAAAGTCCTAATGCAGAATAACATCAAACTTCAATATCTGTCTCTAGAATTCTCTCTGCTTTGTTTTTCTGCTGTTTTGTCTAGCCACACTTTTTCTTCCCTTTTTTTTTTCTTTTTTCAATAGGAAAGTGTTTAAACAGCTCTTTCACATATTGATTAGGGCAGTACTCAGAAGAAGGGAGGTGATTGATGAATATACCTGTTCATTTAAAGTAGGTCTGAGGCAGCAGTGAAATTAGTTGCTGACTTAAGTGATTTAGTCACAAAATTATGCTCATGTAAATAGCAAATAGAGTATTTCTGCTGTGCAGTCAGCAAGTCAACTTTTGATGTTCACAACAAAAAAAAAAAAAAAGAAGAAATTTTGTATGTGACTTCTTCACAGCAACTTGGACAGACCAGTGACAATCTGGTGGATTAATGCAGGAAACCCATAGAGTTCAGACTTGAAAATCCACTGGATTTTAGGCAGTAATAAATCATCACATGTAGAATTCGTGAAGCTGTTAGGCACTGAGGAAATAACACTTTTTCCTTTTCAAGTACATATCAAGGCTCAAAAGAATTACAGTGCTATATAACATAGCAAAACCTCTTCAGAATACCTCAAAACATTGGTAACACAGAAGCTTCCCTAAAAGAACTTAAAAAAAACCCAAACCTGGCTTGATTATTTGGGTTTCTAATGAAGCTACAGCACAAATGCTTTCGTAGCTTTGTAACAGCTTTAAGCAGACACAAAAATTCAGATGTACTAAAAGGACAGAAAAGCAGACGTGCTGCTTGGCTCCACAGAAAGGAAGGTTGCCCCCATGTTTACAGAACTGCCTTCTTTTCTATAGGTCAGCTAGGTTCCCTAAAGTGAGCTACTTATTCTCCATTCATGGGACAGGCACACCACACTGCTGAGACTGTGAGTGCACTTTTTGGTAGTCCACAGAGAGCAGCTATGTATTTGTACCACATTTGTAGTACTGCAGCACCGGAGCACCTTTGTCAAATATCATTAGACTAGCTCCTATATGAATACAGACTGAAATTCTCCCTGCATGCCACAGACACCCGCATGGGCAGAGGGTTAGGTTCACCAGGAGCGTAGTGACACAGCAGCAACCCCCTTTTCTCCACTCATCTGGTATGACCCAGATGCAGTGATGCAACAGTGGTCACCATCTCCTCAGCTCCTCCCTCATGGTGCACACCCTGCCACCACTCTTCTCTGCATTGCATACAGCAGACTTATACCAGCAAAAGCCTTAGTACAGATACAGTTACACCAGCAAAAAAGCTTTTATCTGTGCCCTCTCTTTTCCTGGAGGAACTGGATTTAGTTTCATAATCTACTGAGAAGTTTACCAGTGTATTTTAAACCTTTTTATTGGAAAAAACTGTGCCAGTGAGGCACTTTTGCACACATACTCATACCACTTTTGAAACAGAGCAACACCAGCAAAGAGTTTCTGGCATATCAAGACACCCAGAGACAAGTACATAGGCCACGAGCAGACTGGGAAGCACAAAGAAACTCAGGTCAGTGCAGTTGTCTTGCTTAGTACTCTCAAAAATGACCAATATTTCCAGTTCCTCTGACTTCCAGTTCCCCTGGCTATGATAACAAAGCATGCACCTGCTGTGCACTCAACACAGCCATTTGTGTTGCAAGAGCAGTACTTGAAGCCTGCTGAGCACCTTCAGGTCTGGTGTTGCAGCCCAAGAAGCCCTTTCTGAGAGCCAGGGCTTGCTCATCTACCAGCTGCCCAGAGCCTGTGCATCCCTCTTATCGTAGAATCATCAGGGTTGGAAAAGACCTTTAAGATCATCGAGTTTTAGCAAACAAATGGGATTTTAGTTCAGGCAAGTGGTAGATTTATAATAAGAAGTCTTACCAGAATTAGGCAACAAAGGGAAAATTATAATTGCTGAGCTTCTCAGCAAGTTTTAAGAACGTTTCAATTCAAGCAGAATGACTGGTCAAGGTTTCTTTAAGCAGCTATAAATACAGGAGTTGAATATTATTATGAAAGAACATTTAGGTAAACTGTTAGAGCAGAAACCTGGTGATGGAGTGGGTCTCACCTAGCACTTCTAGGTATTTAAAAGTCTTATTAAGCTATTGTCACACAGAATAAAATGGCACGGGCAACAGCATAGAGACAAACAAACAGTGGGTATATCCTCAGTGCAAAAGGTGGCTGAAGTGATCAGTGCCTTACCTGGCCTAATCCCTGTTACAGCACCCACTGCAAAGCTGCATCCATGTCATCAGGGTGCACCTTCCAGATCCTGTGGTCCCATCACTCAGTGACTAGGAATTGCTGGTCAGAAAGTTGTTCCATCATGAGAAATTCTGAAAAAATCTGAAAGAGACAACAACATGCTGTTGTTCAAACTGAAACTTGTTCTATTTTTATAAAAAAAACCCAAACAACCAAAAAACAAATCATGAACAAACCCACTTTGAACCTCACCACCAGGCCCATTCCCACCAGACAGCGTTAAAGAGGAGACAAGATGGGACCAAGGCTATGACCCAGAAAGAGCAGCTTTTACCTTCTCAACAAGTTAATATATGCTGTAAGAATACAATGAACAATGATTGCAACCTGCATGATACTACTCTGGGTTTGTCTCATTTCATGTTTCGGGTCCCTTTCCTCCAAATCAGAAGCAAGTGGTCTGGCACACATCTAAAATAAATATTTAAAACAGCAATGTAAAGACACCCTCCCTTTTGTTTATTTGACAATTTTTTTGTCTTTTAGCCCTGCTAACAGGTCTGCTCTTTACAGAGTGGTGACAAAGCCTGATTAGGGATGCTTCTTTTTTTTAAAAAAAAAAAAAGAAAAAAGAAAATGATAGGAGGAAAGGAAGGATCAGATATTCTTGAGATCAGATGTTTCCCCAAAATGTTTGATCCCTCAGATCAAATACAGTATTTTCCTCCCACTGCGTGAGTGCGTGTGTGCATCTGCACCAGTTTACTGGCAGGCACCACAGTTCTTAGAATTCCTGATCACAGTCACAGGAGAATCATAGCAGAAAGGAACAAACATTGTCCATTAAAAGACAGCCTTGAGTTGTTTTTCGCCAGTTTTCTTGCTTTAGGCTGATACTTTGGTGTTCATTCAAACCACTGAAGTCTCTTATCAGGGACAGCACAGCATAGAACTTGAAATGGAAAAACACAGGCAATCTGAGTTTCCTTAGAAAATATTAGAAGGCAGACTTTGAAATGTCTTAATTTTAAACTTCTTTGTCTTCAAAATTATCTCTCCCTAAAAGCAAAGTGATGACAGTAAAGTGACACAAAAAAAAAAAAAAAGTGAGGGTGAAAGGTGGGAGTGGGGGAAAAAAGAAACTAAAAAGGGGGAGGCAGAAGAAAATAATAACCTGGGAAGAAGTGATTACTTCCCCAGAGTTTCTATTCTGCTTTTCCATATATGTATATATCATCCTCCTAACCACAGAACAGGAAAGTGATCTTCTATAAATCACATTAAGTATAACCATCCATTAAAAACTATTTTAGTATTACCTGTCTCACTAAACAGAAAAAAAATCTCAAAGACATGCAAATCATTTTCCTGATGCACCCACCTTGTTTCATAAAGTTTATATCATATGAAATCTAGGAATAGATGACAGCCTGCATCATCCTACCACTAAACTTTGGTAACTTAAATTTGCTACTGATGGGGATGTAATGGCAGAACCAAAATCTCTACCAGAGCACACTGGGGTTTTTTACTTACTCGTCATTCATATGTGCTCAGCCGCACAGAGCACATATGAATGAGAGCCATGTTGCAGACAGGTACCTCACCTAGGGCTTGGGGGTCAATTCCTTGGTCTGTCGGACAACCTTAAGGTTGTCCCTACCTGATCTGTGCCTGCAGAATAGTGAAACACATTTCCCTTTGCGCCATGTTGTGCAATTTCTCGATGCAAAGCTGCCTAAAACAGTGCTACAGAGCAAGTGTTCTCATACACTTGCTCGTTATCTAACAGATAACTTGATAACTTTGACTTATTCGACAGACTATAAGAGATGAAGAAACCCAAGCCTTCCTCATTATTTAACAGGCCTTGAGGTGTAAAATCTTTGGATCAACTTGCCAAGAGAAACTCATCTTTTAAACTCATATTTTGAATCCATCAGGGTTTTCAGGTAACCAAGAAACTCATCTTTATTCGTAGGCAATTTGTTTTACAGCTGCCTGTAATCTCCCAACTTCCAGACTGAAAATCATTTAAAAACAAGTGAGCTTCCCTGCAGATAAAATACAGAATCTCTCTGAGCTTTGAACATAATAAAACTAAAAGGCAATGTTAAATTGAAAGGGGAGATGAAAACCAGAAAACCAGAAAGTCCCATAAAGTTCAGAATCCAACCTTAAGGCAAGAAGAAATGGGCAGAGAATAAATTCATTTCCATAGGCCATTTTATGGAATTGGGGTGAGAGCAGCAACAGAGCACAGTATCTAGATCTCATTAGCACTGTTCATATTCTCATGTGGTTTTGTGTGTGTGTTTGTACTCCAGCTGGGCCTAGCGCCATTGCATTTTATATATTCACAGCTTCGGACTTTACAGCCAAGATTTTCAAAAAGCTCTGGTAGTTTTAGGTGCCTCCAACACTGAAACATCCTAAGGTGAGCAGCACTTTCAGCAGAGGATGCCTTTTTAAGGTTTCTCAGACCAGATGCTCAAATGGGCTGGTACCCCATAATCATCCAATTGTGACAAAAGCTGGCAGTAGCAGGAGGCACGTTTCCATATATATAAACTGTTTATGGAGTTGGTAGGTGGTTCTAGTTGGATATTTCAATAATGTGTGATATCAAATACAGGGTAATTGTAAACCTCCCTCTCTTCTCCCCAGTACTTCAGTGTTTTAATGAACTGCACCAAAGCTTTGCGGGAACACTCTGCACACTGTGACCTGCCACCTGTGAAATGCATCTCACTTTGCTCGTCAGCAGCACCAACCCCAAGGTGCCCCACAACAGCAGCTCTGCTGCAGAAGCAAGACCTGATGGTGTCAACGGTATAACACAGTTTCCACTCTAACTTCTACACAATATAGCCCGTGGGGACTAGTGCGGAGATTTGATACCAGAAATGACATAGATCCAGTGTAGGACGAAATTCCCCTCCTGACAAACAATGGGATTTTTTCCACTGAACACGGAACCACTTTCTTTGGTCTGTCTCTGCAGAATTTACCACACTTATCTTTATTTCAGTACACACAGGTGCTTAAAGCCCACATGGAGAAAACAAGGCAACTGCACATTTTGTTTGTCTGATGCCAAGCATTAACATAAACAAATTACTCAATTTTTCTGCTGGTTTTTAAAGATGCTTACAGACTTGCAGAAGTCTTCCCATGTATGCATGATAATTACAATTATACTCAGCATATGATTTTGTCACTTTTATAAAGTTGCCCTCATAGCCTGAAAAAGTGTCTTGTAAACAATTCAAGGGCAAACATCCTTAATCGTATTCTCTTTCCCTATTTCCATGAAAATCCAGCAGTAAAACCTCATCCTTCCTTAGACTCGCAACACTCTAAAATTGATCTGCCACATGTATGCTGGAAATGTCCCTCTCTATGACAGTTCAGCTGCATTGATCCTTCTAGCATGGAAGAAACTATGCACCAGTGGCTGCAGGGGAACCACTCACTCTTTCACTTTACAGCCTCCAACACCCTTAGCACATATATTCATCAAAAAAGATGACATACACTGGGTAACAAGCTACCACCACTGTGAAAATGAAAATTTCTCTCTTTTACTGAGAGAAATGGCAGGTACCTTTAACATATTAAACAAGGAGGACAGGATAAAAGACAGCTGTGAGGTGAGAAATTGAAAACATCTTGCCTGAGAAGAAGCTACACCTCTCAGCACGTTTTGTAAAGCTTTGCATATATGCAAATGTCCCCCTGCACTTCTGCACATCAGCACAATGTAAAAGACTAGAAAAGGGAGGAAGAAAAATGAGGTCAGTGAAGTATCTCATGTACAGGCAACCAAAAATTTACAAAAAATTAGAAAGAAAAAAGGGAGAAAGCGGTCAGGAGAATCATTTGTGTGGACTGATTACAACCTCATATCCAGGAATTTCAGACAAGGCAGGCTGGGAAAGTCAGCTGTGCAACAAGAGAGCAAGGTACTGACAGGGTCACTGTTGAAGGAACACGCTGAATAGGAGACCCTGGCTTCTTGCAACAAAACCAAACCCTTTGAATCCCCACCTTCTCCCCACACTCAGCTGTTATGAGACCAGAATGAGACTATACCCTGGCATTAAAAATATTGGCACTGTAACCCTCTAAACCACTTGTGCAAAGCAAACGGGTGCCATACAATAGCATCACACCCACAGCATATCCTGAACAGCCCATGCTGACACTGCAACCCAGTACCCACAGCCCAGACACTGTCATGAAGAGAGCTGTGCAGGGTGAAGTAGAGCCATGCAGACTTCCCAGGCAACACACAGACCCACTTAGGGCAGTCTGAGAGGGGATGGATCTTGAAATCACAGCCTTGAGTCTGCAGCAAGACATAACACCTTTCTCACTGCACTCTTATGCAAGAGGAGCATGAAAAAGCCCAGGGACCTAGCTCCTGATACCAGCAGTAAATGAGCTGGGGAAAAGGAATAATTCAGGAGAGTTTAAAGCAATCAGGAAATTAAGGAATTTGAGATCAGTCAAGGAGCAAATATGTTTTTACAGACTTCCAGGTTGCTGTTTCTCAGAGCACATACAGTGACACAAGTACATGCCAAACAACTTTTGTGCTCCAGTAACCAAGCAAAGGCTTCAATGTCACACATTACAAAGGTGTTACACCACAAAGGGCACACGGCCCTTGCAGCAGCTCAACATTAAAACACTGAAATAAGCACTGTGAAAAAAATACTGATGTTTGACCTTCAACTCAGCAGCCTCTTCTGCATCTGCTACAATCCTAAAGCTAAAAAATACATTCCCCCTTCTCAAAAGGAGAAGGAAGATCCATATCTAGCAAACAGCCAGATCAAATGAATCACCATTTTTAGAGAAGTGATTATCAACATGTGACTGAGGGGTATATGAGCCTGTTTGCAACATCAGAGCAACAGTGAAGCTTCACTGGAAAGATCCCATTAGTTTCATCTCACAGCAGAACCTCAAAGCTGCCCTAAAGGCACAACATACCCACAAAGAAACATTTCTTAGCAAGATCCAGGCATCTTTCTCTCCAGTTTGTACGGTTTCACCATTGTCAAGACAGATTTCCAAAGTGACCTTTTATTTTTCTGTTTTTAACTGAATGTATGAAAATAAAAAGTGGAATAGAATTATCCTCAGTTCACTGATCCACACCAGGAGATGTCTGGCGCTCAATCTCACCTTCTTTCTGTCCAAAAGAATTCACAGCGTGACTCCCCAGGATGCGTCTGAGCCTCCTAAACCTGCATTGTCGGACTTTGAAATACGTGGCTTTGCACTCGTGTTTTGAGCCTCATAAACGTTTGTGAATATATTTAAAAGATCAAAGTAAATGAGTGAAACATGTTTGCAGCAGCATTGTCTTCAGTTACTTAATTAAATACATCTTCTCAGGAATATGATAAATGTAATTATTTCCATTGGATCAGCCGGGCCGCCAATTAAGTATGTTAGAACCAGCTTTTACCATTTTTTTGTACAAAACAAAAAAAACAGGAGAAAGTGGGAGGATAACATTCAGAGAAAGTGAAGAAGCTAGGGTAGATAATGTGTGGTTTAGACGCTGAGGAACTGCAATGTCATTTTGGGTGAC
>JAAGNO010013603.1:114474-175609 GCA_033439905.1 Ceryle rudis | reverse complement strand
CCACAGTTGCTTCAGTGTCTTTAATCAATACATCTTCTCCAGAATAATATAAAATGAATTATTTCCCTTGGATTAGCCGGTCAACCAACCCAGTATGCTAGCACCAGATTATCTCATCTTTCTCTACAAAACAAAACAAAACAACAAAATGAAGCAGACAAAGACAACCCCACGCAGCAGAATTCCCAGCCTGGGACCAAGTGCCAAGCAGGACTGAGGGGCCAGAGGAAGCAGTATGATAATGCATTCCCACATCATTTTGGAGAGGAGAACTGCAAGGATTTACCATCTGCAGCCACTTTCAGAAGTGACAGACAGCACCTCTACCTTATCAACACGAGCACAAAAGCAAGAAGTCCAAGCTGTCTCTTGGCATTATTTTTCTACTACTCCTGGAGAATAAGGTGAACCCTAATCAACAAGGCATGAAATTGAGATCGCTTAGAAGAACTGCTGGGAAAGGTCAAATTTCTCTAAACTTTATGGAAAAGTCTTACACCAGTTTTGAGCAAGATGGCAAATCATATACTGAGTTAAAGATATTTAACGGTTTGAGCTGCTGCTTTCCATTTTCAAATGGCATCTGAAAACAACCCCATCCCACAGCCTGATGCTATGCTTAGTGGAACCTAGCATTATCTAATTGAACTGTAAAATATTCAGTAGCTTAAAATTCAGTCATGTCAGCTGGAATTTAATTTATCTCTCCCTTGTGGATTCCAAGTGCCTTTTCAGAGCTTTTTGGCATTGAAAAGCAGAGCCAAAAAAAAAACCCCCCAAAACAATAAAACAGTTTATAGTAGGGCTTCTGTATCTCCCATACAGCTTTGTGACAATAAATGGATATTTTTTTGATGGAAAGAATAAAAGGTGAGTGTTAAGGTCACCTCTTCTAACATATACAGCACCTGAAAACAAAGGTTAGTTGAGTTTGTCAGTAAGAAAATGGATATTATGAACTGATTCATTTTCAAGAGTGAACATTAGATAGAAGACATGGGCAGAAATAAAATTTTTCATCCAGTAAAATTTTGAGATTTACACTTGCCTCTGCTGCTTTTTGAGGAAAAAACCCCTCAAGTAACAAACCCCAAAAGTAGAGCAAGTAATTAAATCATCTGGAACAGCAACCACTGACCTGGGAGGTGGTAGAGGCGAGTTCAAATCTCATCTCTGAATCAGTTCAAATGAAACTTGGAATAGAAACCTCCAATAGCAGCCTAAGCTCTGTTACATTCTACAGTTATTTAAATGTACACTCCAACAATAAACAAACAAACAAAAAAGAAAAAAAAGAGAGAAAATAGACAGCAGAATGGCCTGGTGGTTGTACCACACACCTGTGAGTGTGTTTGACAAATCCTTTGCAACAGCTTTTCAAAGATTACTGTTCTGCCTTGTCAAGATAACTGAAATTTTCTTGAAGATCTCTTCTTAAAACCAAAGTTACACATGGCTGAGAGACTTAAAGGCTGGAATAAGAAAGTAGTAGCATTTTCAGTGTTACAAGGGAAAAACAACACGCTACATTTGAAAATGATGGAATGTAGCAAAGATGGATTTCAATTAATGTGCTTAAATTCTACAGTTTAGCTTGTGTCCTCATGAAAAGAGGGTCTGAAAACAAAAAGCTCAAGGAATTCTGTAATTCTGGAATACGATTCTGGTACAAGGATCACCAGAAGCTATTCACAGGTCTGTTTATATGCTGCTTAAGCTACTACACAATTAAGTATTGTTACCCACACTAAAATTATTTCTAAAAATACTATTTTTTTTGCTAGATTATAACTGTGAAACACTTATTGTCAGAAAACCTTTACATGAACTTGCAGATTTCATTCATGAAAATATTTCACTGCACCTTTCAGACAGCATAAGTTTCTTTGCCTCTTTCTCTTATCCAAGCTTGGGATTTGCATCTTCAGATTCTGTTATAGGCAATCTCAAGGAATGTATGGTGGCTATAAACAAAGTCTAAATAAAAAGCAAGCACAGCCCCACTGGTTGATGCATTTTGATGTAATATCACAAATTCTTTGAGCAAGGGCTGGATGCGTACTACATTGTGCACATTTTCAAGTTTAGGGAGCACACTGATTGCAAAAGACTCACTAGCTGAACTGTTGCTCATATTATGCCAATGACAAAACAGCCCATTAATTCAGCTGGACAAGAAATTCACTTCTGGATTATAGGACTACCTAGTCTAACCTCCTGTACAGTCTGGAGTACACAGGACAAAGAGTTTTTACAAGTAATTCATGCTCCAAACTCCATTTTATAAAATTATCAAGCTTAAATATTCAGTATCTTTAATGTCATTTACATTCTGAGAATATGAAAGGACTTCATGAAAGCCCTAAATGATACAATTTATATTTTATTTTAAAATTACCTGCCTACCTTGGCTAATAATATGTATAATAGAACACCAGCTAGGCACAAAAAAAAAAAAAAATATTAAATTAGGAAGTAGTGCACTAGGGTTTTTTTTCCTGTCCCCCAACAATGAAGGCATTTTTTCAATTCAACATGAATCAATCTTAAATCTTTTTGTTCTTCCAAGCATGGACTGAATTACAGCAACTTGTTTGCTTCTACACATACTGTGTTTCCTCTCCACTTTTGATAGCCGTTGATTAGTTCAAAGAGCAGGCAGTGGCAGTAAAAGATGTTGAGATAAGACAGCAAAGTCAAGCATTTTCAGTTATGAAATACAGCACATGCTCTGAAGATGCGGCATAAACTCAATAATGCATATCATGCTGCTAATCAAGATTTACTACGATGATTAGAGGAAATCACAATTTAAAGTAAATAAAATAATTTGCTAAAATCTACATCACCTTGTAAGGATGCAGACATTTCCATTTTCCTGCAGTTGCTTCTTATGAATGAAATAAATATTAATTTTACTGGGAAAAAATATTAGGAATTCAACCCTAAATACTACTTGTGCTCTAGGAAATTGAATACATGAAAATTCAGATCAGCTATTGATGTGCCTGCGACACTATGAAGAACATGAATCTCTCATGCAAAAGAGTAAAGACTGAAAAACTGCAAGAAGATATTTGGGAAGAGAGGAAGATGCCACAATTTAAACAAATACTTCTGTTCTTAACGGGTAACGGAAGCGAGTTAATTGTTTCATAATGGAGAAAGTATTGAAGTATGAAAACAATCTGCAATTTGGAAAACTGTTCTGTGTCCACAAATTAAGAGTTCATTACCAATACATACTCCTTTATTTTAAGGGCACTGCACTAAATTCCTACTACCATTTATCTGCTTGAACCAGATCTCCTTGAATTTTAACAGATTCCAGTTTCATACTGGAAGTATTGGAAGCAGATAACTCAAAACAACTGTTTATCTGGATACAATTAATTGATAAACCAAGGTAATAAAAACACTCTCCTTCCTGCAGCTGGGGAAAGCACTGAGGTTTCAGTTAAAAAACAAACATAAAAACCAGGCATCAGGAGCTTTTCAACCGTAAAATCAAGAGCAGTCTTTGGTTTTCTTACAGGAAAAAAAATAACAATAAAAAATCCCTGTGTTTCTTGAAGGCAGTGTTTTGGGGATTAACACAAAACCAAGAAATTTAGCCATAAACCACACTTTGCAGCATCATTAAATTATCTGGAAACTACAGGCTTATTATGTTAAGTACTATGCATGTTCTCAGGAAAATAAACCCCACCTCTCCCAGTAAGTACCTTGAATATATAAGATCTGTGAAAAAAAAAATAAAAACCAAACCATTCTTGAGCTCATTTCTGGAGGTCTCCTTGCTCCTTTCTGGGGATGGTCTTGTTCTTCCACCCAAGAAACACTGAGCAGTTATGCCTCTCAGCCTGGGATTCATCAAAGACACCCACCAAGGTCTCAGTTTCCCCTTTCTCACTGCAGCTCCCCATCTGCCACCTTGGTAATAAAGCACCTTTGGTATCAATCGTGGCAAAATAAGCTGCTCACGTCCCCAGTAAGGTCAAAGCACTGAGCAATGGCCCTTGTAGGCAGCTTACACTCTGTCAATACTTGTAACTTTATATCACAGGATTAGGCACTTTAGAAATTATTCACAATATAGAATGTCCACATGCACAGAATGAGTTCATTGTAGTCTTAACTCAATGAATAAATATCTTCAATTGCTCTGCCCATCAGAAATCTCAGTTTGTTCAAAATTCATCTCTATAGACAAATGATTTAAAATGTTCCTCCTCATAGTTCACTATCTGAAGTCTACCTCAGGTAGATGTACCTTGACTGTTTCTGAAGCATGGAAATAGAAAACCAAAGTTTCTTTTATAATACAATTTGCAAACGTGACACGTTAGTTATCCAAGGGAACTGAAACTGTTTCCATATTTCCCTCAAATAAGCGTGCCATAGAATGTTGCATTAGTTTAAATAATGTTGCCTTCAATTTGACCTGCTGTCTGCACATCAGTTCAGATATTAATAAACCTTCAGACCACACCTCAACTCCAATAAAAAATTAATTCTAACATCAGCAAGTATTTTTATTGCAGAGGCTGCATTGGCCTTCAAAACCCCAATCACCGGAAAATCCTGCTAAACTAATGGAAATTGTCCAGTGTGCCTCTGAGAAAATATGAGCTAATTTATATGTAAACCCATGTAACATGGTGTTTCATTTCTTCAGGCCTGACTCACACTGATAAGCTGTTAGTCCAAATACAGGGAAAAAGATCTCTTTTAAACACTAAATTAGCTGTTGAGCATCCTGCTCATTCACTCTGTGACTGATCTGAGCTTTCTTATTCAATGATATGGAAAACGGCAGGACCAAAAAGCACTGGAGGACCTCGGGCTGTTTTGCTCTACTCCTGTTAACAGAGGAAGGTTTGGAGCCTGGAGGGTATCACATATCCAGCACTGAAAGAGGTGAAGACAGCCACACCATCTAGGAAAGGGACCTTCCAGCTGGTTAGAGGGCTTGTCAGTTTTAGCAGAGTTGATACCTTGCACTCGTGTTTCTCCCGGTGTGAGCGACTGGAGTGTCTGGAGAGGGGTGCTGGAGCATCCCCACACTGGGCACACTGGACTACAGAGCCACAGCCCACAGAGGGACCTCCCTTCAGAGCCCACTGACAGCCTTCTGAACCCTGAAAATGGTAAATATTTTACTGCTTATTATTCATGTGTACCAATATTGGATCTCTAAAGGAATTGTATGAGGTACAGTTCTCCTTGCTGTTAATTAGTCCTCAATTACTGCTAACACAAGATGCCTTCTCTGATAATATGTTAGTTATTTGTCTTTAGAGATAGCCTTCAAAAACATCCTCTGTGACCACTCTCACATCATTTCTTTGTTTTAAATCTCCTACATTTTTTCCCCCTTTCTACTGGGCTTCAATTTCAGATGAACAGTTTATTTTATGTTTTTAGTTGTTGCTGCTAGAGGTGTCACACTTATAACTGTACATCTCAGGTAGAATTAATCTCTCTCAACTCACCCTGATAATATTGTTGTGGGAACAACTGATCTGCACCTGTGGGACATCTGAAAAATATGGTGAAAAACTGTTGCAGATGGATGCCAAGACAATTGCGTTTGTTTTTTTTCACAGGCAAACACCCCAAAGAAACATTGCTTAATTTCAAATCCATTCAGGTCATACATACTGCTTTTGCTTAAAATTATTTTTCTTTCTTTGAGGTTATTGTTTTTAACATTTCAAAAATAATGTAGTTAGAAAGTTTGAGGGGAAAAGGAAAATATTGAAAGCTGAACTGTATTTTAAATATTACCCTAAAAATACCACGAGCATAGGTGGGGATAAGCTTAAGTTCTCACCAGAAAGTTTTGGCCAATGTTATTTTTATACCCTTTTCTCTTAGGACTATAACTGTCCCTCAGAAAAATTAATTAAGCCCAAACAATACAAAACAAAATCCTGTGCCATGTTCAAGGAACCTGCTGGGACCTATCTGAGCTACTGTAAGATAATTTAATGAGTACTCATTAAATTAACATCTACCCCCACAGCAAGATCAGCAGTGAAAGATATAAGCAGAAGAGCTTTAAATGGCTTTTCCTGCTCTCAGGGCTCCCACTGTCTCATTTGGTTCAGGCAGCTTGAATTCTGTGCCTCTGCACTCCCGGGAAGCTGGGACTGGCTTCAGAATAGGTTCTCAATTCTTCATTTCTACTGTAAATTTCCAGCATTAAGAGGAAAAGAAGAATTACTAGCCTCAAGTACAGATGCCTATGGAATTAAAGATACTTCCCTGAAGGAGGTGTGCACAGAGCTGGCACACAGCCTCTGAAGGGTGGTCTCAGGTTATCCCCACTCCCTTGAACTGGAGAGGCCCAGGGGGGATCCCATCAGCAGATGTCCTTGGGGCATCCCTTCAGCCAGTAGCTCAAGACAAGATGCTGCCTAACCTAACCCACTCTACAAGCTCTCACTTCTCTTTTTTAATCCTTGACTTTGCCAAATGAAGAACATTTGTAAGAATCTAGTGGGGAGACTTCTTGGTGGCTTGTAAGAGCCCTTGCCCATAAATGGCTGATAACTTCCAAAGCTAGACTGGAGTCAGAGGGATGCAGCTTGGACAGAGATGTGGCTTAATCTTGCAGTATGGTTCCTATGCTTTCCCATTAATTACAAACAGAAGGAAAAAAAAAAAAAAAAAAGGTTTTCCCCTGTAGGTGCTTTAGACATGCTACTACAGTACTATGGTGACCAGTATGAATGCGTCAGTGTTTTATAGCAATACTTAGAGGAACATAAAGAAAACTCAGGTTTTGTGCTGATTCGCACGCCCTGAACAAAATGTAGATACTGTGCTTTGAACTCAGAATGGGTTTGTTTTTATAGAGTCTGCCATGCTGTTTGCTGAGTGGAGAGTGCACTTAGTTCAAACTTAGCACTTAGGAAAGGCAAACTCCTTGATACATTTTTAATACTGAGGTATTACAAAATAAACTACCAAATGTTCAGGATCACCCAACTAGTACATAGTATTGGCCCTATCTGTAAGGAAAATAAGGGTACACTGGGATAGTCCATAACTAACCTTAATGACACTGACATTCTCTATACAAAAACAATTCAAGGGACTGCAGTGTTCACCTGGCAAGGAGTTAATTACCAACTGCTAGGCCCTCATCTCTACATATAGATAGATGCCAGATTTCTGCATTCAAAGTGCAGCAGCTCCAAACTGTGGGACAGCTTTTCAGGAGCGTGCTGCTGTCAGCCCCAGCAGTGGACCTCGCCAAGTGAAAAAAGAAGCATTTCAGAGAAAAGCACTGGGCATGTACCAGTGCTTTATTACCAAAGCTCTCTCAGAGGCAGGACCTGTAGCCCTTCCTGCAACAGATTTTCAGAGTCTGTGTTGGAATCATTCAGGAAATAACACCTGGGGAAGTCGCACTAAGAACAAACAGATCCTCTAAGCACAACTGGGACGCTGCAAACTGGCACAGGGAAATCAAGAAACAAAACCACACAAACTGTGTAGACATAGCTTGTCGAAGTCTTGACAGCACTTAGTCCTACTGCAAGCAGCAGTAAAAGCTGTGACTTCCCAAATGAGTCCTTTAAATAACAAGGATGTTTCTACTCTGTAATGAGCATTTTGGGTTAGACAGGGTATTTTTTTCTTTGCTGGAAATTAGAGAACATTATATCTCCATTACAACGTTCAGGAGATAAAAAGTTGTGGACCAGCATGGCATGTACAAAAGAGGCTTGTACACAAGAGGTAAGAGAAGTCTTCGTGCCCCATAGAATTTCTTGGTTTACTTTGTTGTCCCTTGGTTTTTGTTGTCCCTGAGTAATTTTTCACATGGGGACTTTTGGCAGAGCAGGTGAGATAGAAAAGCTTTGCATGGACAAACTCCTTTAAAAAACAAATAAGAAAAGGTTATTAGAATTTAGACATGAACTTGTCATTCCAGAGATCACTATGGGACTGATTTCTAGTGGTTAAAGATGGTTCCTTCTGCCTGGAGTTTTTTGTTTGTTTTTTTCCTTGGCTTTCTTATTTTGCTGTTTTAAGAGTTTAACATGTGTGCACACGCTTTCCCTGCCTGCTCTTCCCTTGGTCTGTAGCCCATCTTTCTCTCTGGCTGCAGCTGAACTGCAATAATGAAACTTCTTTCTGTTCTTGAAGCCGACTGCTGGGAGTAATGGGGGAGCATCAAGGTCAGCAAAGAATCAACTAATGCGTAAAGGACTGAGCGCATTTCTCGACATATAAACCAAGGTGATGCAGCATAAGAAAGCCTGAACTGAGGTTCTGTGTGCTGAAGATCCCTGCAGAGAATTTTACCCGGCTGAAATCAGTGTTAAACTACATCTGAAACTGAGCTACATTTGAAGGCACTCTGCATTTACCCTGGTGGCTTACGGGTTGTTGTCTAGCCAAACTTCTTACAAGGCTGTTGAAGCAGTGACTCTGGAGCCTGGACTGCTTTGCAATAATACTTAAGCATTTAGGCTTCTGCTACTGTTAAATCTACTTTTATGAGTGGGCCATAAAGCTTGATGTAGTGGAGCAGAATTGCACCCTATGGCTGAGAGCAGTACCCATCAGTCTGGAAGGGGAAAAATCAGAACCCATGCCCACACACACAACTCATGGTAAAAAGCAAGTCACACAGTTTAAATAAAGCTCACTGTTATGTTGGGATGCTCTTCTGTGACTAGCCAACACTTTTGCTCCAGAGAGTTGAATTCCCTGAGAGAAACTGTTTCCTTGATTCCTACATAAGTGATTAGTTTTAACTCAGACCCAAACATTTTTGGACCCACATTTAACACAGCAAGAAAGTACCAACAGACACCAATTAGCTTAGCATAGACTAAATTCTCCTTCAAACCTCAAAAAGAAATACAGATTACCAGACCAGATGCCCCTACTTCATACACATTGAGCTTCCATCTACTACAGTGTCCTGAAACCCCTGTCTAAATCTAGTCCTAGATGAAGCCATCATTGCTTTCTCCTATTTCTCAGTCTCCCTTGCCCAGGCCAACGTCAGCAACGTCTTGTAGACCCAGGTCAAAATCTACCCTGTCAGCCCCTGCTGCACCACACTACTGGGCACTACACCTTCTACCACTAAGAGCACTTGGGTTTTTCTGGCACCTTCTGTCCTTTACCCCAATTACAAATCCAACCCAATAATTCTTCCTGGTCTAAAACACAAGCATCGCCTAACTACATGAACAAAATCTAGCTCTAATCAATGCTTGCTAGCCCCAAATTCCACCTTTACCCATATTCTTCCCAAGAACAAGCAAATCCAACCTGCCCAACACCAAAGCTAAGCTGGTTGCCTGTTTTAACTGGTAGTCTTCTGTCACAGTCATACCGTTGCTGATTCTTTATCCCAGTAATTCTCCTCTTGCCTCAGGAATTCATAGACACAGAGGAGTTCATTGCCATTACCAGCTGCTAAAGAACACGAATTACTTCCGAAAAAGAGAGGCGTGGGTGGAACAGTAGGAAGCATCCTGTTCTCTAATGGTTATTTCCATTCAGCTGCTGAATCAGGGAACATTTTCAGATTAGTGCTGTCACTCTTTGGAACACACATCTTAAATGCTATTGATTTTTAAGATGATGAGTTCATTTGTGGAATACTTTGCCATTTACAACATTTTAGATGAAGTCATCATCAGTTTTCCGGTGGCATTTGGAAAGTCACGTTCTGCAGAAACAAGCTCTCAGGAAACACATGAATGCTGGGCCACCTTCTATTTTCTGGTCATTGTTCAGCTACAGCTAAGGAATGCTTAGTCATTAATCCATTTTTGCAACATTTTTAACCAGGCTGCACAGTAGTCAGATGGATTTTCAGAATTACCATCTGTGAGATACTTAAAGCAATGTGCTGTACACATCAACCTTCAGATGTCTACACATGTTGGAGACTAGATGATTACACTGTTCTCTTGCCTTTCAAGTGAGACAGCTGAAGCACAGATGATGTCTGGTGCCAGAGCAATCTGCAAGCACCATTCCTTTTGCTTTCCAGAGCAAAGGAACCAGATAGCCCTGACACAGAAGATGAAGGTGTTTGTAAGTTCTGAGCTATGGGCAAATCTTTTGAAGTCAAGCTGCAGAGCATGAAGTTAAACACACTTAAAGTCTATCTGCACAACAGACTCATACCTGACAAACACACCAGGAAAGGGCCAGGAATCAAGCACTGCCTCAATTAAGAACGACAGCTCTTGCCAAACACTACCTGAAGTGTAGGATACAAACCTCCAAATCTGATGTCCATTTCAACAGAAATAACTGCTTTGAGGGATCAGCTAAACCAAGATACAATTTCAAGGCTACTGGCAGCCTTAACTGCAGCACATCTCTACAAGGCTTGACGGAAACAGGGCTGTAATTCCAGCGGTGTCAGATCTGTCATCCTGAGATGACTGCATTTCCAACTGCTTAAGAAATGTGACAGTCACCCCCAGCATCTGCTTCTTGAGAGACTGGAGGAGTCCAGCAAGAAGACTTGTTGTTTATCAATTTATTTACAATTTATCTTGGCTTACAGAGATCAGCTTGTTTTTTTTAATTAGCCACTCTGAGCACTGATGTGCCCAAGCCAGTACAGTTGCTGATGGCAGCACACATCAACAGATCTGATTATTTTAATCTAGATGGACACGTGAAAGAGTCTGACAAGAACTGTGCCTTCTGTGGGTTTACCCAAGAGGCATCTGCTTCACTGGGCTCCGGGTTAAATGATAGCTTGAACAGGAAAAATTTGTTCAGAAGAAAATATTTCCAAGTGACCTATAATGAGAACATGATCACTTCTCAGACAAAAGTGTGGTCAAAGTGTGCAAGATAGCTCCTAACACAGATACTTCTTTCCTGCCAAGTAGAGCTAAAGCTCCCGAGTTAAGTTGCCTTTTTATACATGCTGCCCAAAGGCTGTACACAAGTGCACAGTCAGATTCATGTTTCTGGCACCAATTGATTGGAAACATGCTAAGACACAAATGTTCTCCCGAACTGACCAAAAATCCATATAATACAACTTTTTTTTTTTTTTTTTTTTCCAGCAAGAAGGGATTACAAGAATCTGAGGACAAATTTTACTTCTACACAAACACACCAAAGCACACAGTGTGGGTACCCACATGAGCACACACCACTGTCACAGTCTCTCTCACAGCCCAAATAGAAAGATTAGTTCAAGGTTTCTTTAACATGGTACTGACTCCTGACATTCCCTTTGTTAAATGTTATCAGCTCAGGATTTGCTGCTAACAGAAGCTGCCAAAACCCCTATTCTCAAACCCTCTGCACCACTCCTTTTAGCAACTGCTGCCAATCCCTCTTCCACACAGGACATGAACACCTCACCCTACACCCACAGCAGGACTTCAATCAAAGAGCCAGAAGGAAAAGGTCTCCCAGGTACGGTAACAGATCAAACAGAGAAATGGAACAAATTCCACAAAGAGCCCATCTTCACAAGAGAATTTTCTGCCAGCAGCCACCCCCAACTTACAATAGGAAAGGTCTTGCTTCTATCAGCTTGGAAAGAAATGATCAGCCTGGTGTCTGGATTGTGCACTGTGCAGAACTTTTAGCATGTTTAACTTTCTAAGAGTATCTTTGTCAGAGCAGGCTTGATTTATGGCTTCATTGACACTGCATTACAGCATTACAACAGTAGGTGACAATGACAAGGCAGCACCAGAGCTGGATCACTGCAGGCAGGATGAATCACACACGACTGCTACAGGAAGGAGCAGCCCGTGAGCACAGCGGCGAGAACGCGCATGAGCAGCAGGAGTTACACTCATAAGTATCAGCATTGCTAGGGGCACCTTGTTCTCTTATGCAAGACTGTGCTCAAATGCATCTTAAGATGCAAAGACCAGTATCAGTGGTATCGTGTCTCATACTAGATGTCTGAAATGTAATCATATTTTGTGGCAATGAAGCAGTGACACCACGCAGACATCTCTGACCTGAGGGCAGCTATCAGTAAAAGACAACATGAAACCAGTTTAAATTACATAGCTATCAGATTGATGGAGGTAGACTCAAACTCTTGAAAATTTCTTTACTTATAGCTGGTGCAACTGACAACCAATTAGTCTCACTAATGTCCTTCTACCACCTCAAACACTCAAAAATTTAGATTCTTGCCCAAGCTCTTCACTCACCTGGTAGTAAGATTAATTGGTATGCTATGTTTGCCTATGAGTGATAATTCCAATTACAAACACCAAACTGCATTCTGCCTCACTAAATTTAATGTGTATCAGTAATAACATGAATCTGAAAGTGGTCTGGCTCAGCATTCATCATAATTTGGAGTCCTTAAAAAAAACTGTGTAATAAAACTTCCAGTATTTTGTCCTGAAGTCTGCGATTGCTTATAACTGTAACCCTGCAATAGACATGTCAGCAATATTTTCCCTAGCATTGTTTTTTTTTTTACCTAGTAAGTGTAGCTGGACAACAAGAACCATAAAATGATCTCTGCTTATCTTCTTCTGGCCATTGCAAAAATCAGGTCCTTCTGAAACAGTGTCATCTGCAGTCTGCAAGATTAAATTAAACCTAAACTTGTAGGCTTAATCATATTACTTTGGACAGAGTATTGATTGCAGCTAATTTTATCATACATTTTGAGAGGTTTGCTTGCTTGCTGGCTAGCTGTCAGTTTGATAAATGGGAGCCAGTGGATATCTGAAGGGGGACTGATATCTGTATTTGAGAAAATATCACCAGTAAGTGTACAAAGAGAAATAGCCCATCCTCTTTAGTAACGATCACTGGAGCTATTAGGTTTGCCGAGTTACAGCAACACCTCTCCTAAAGCAGATAGTCAGTTCAGAATATCTGGCTCCTTCAATTTCATTTTCTATCAGACAGAGCAGCTCAGGTGAGTTTGGCTCCTGCCTGAGCAGCAGCTGCCTCTCTGAATTTCAACAATACTTCATTGCCAAGGCCCTCAGAACTGTCATGCCATTTCGTGAGGAAGTTGACCATCCAAAGGCTGAGGTGTGGACAGGAGATGAAGATGGTCCTGAGAATCAAATTATCAGTCTGGATTTCAACAGCACAGGTATGCTGAGGCTACTTGTCTCCCTCTGCCTGACTGAGAGTAACAGCGGCAGCAGCTGGAGCCATGCAGTGGTTCAGATTTTACACACAATGCATGGGCAGATGCTTCTGACCTGGGCTGTCTTCTATTACAGCTGCCTTCCGCTGAAGGAAATGCTGGTGGGAGAGATCTAAGCCCATCAGCTTTGATTGGCAGGCAACACAGGGAGGCTTGCTGAGTCACAAGTGATACAACCTTTGTTCTTCCTACTTCTATATCCTATTTCTATGAAACCACCTGAGATGCACTAGGGTTTACAAAACCTGCTTTCACATTTGGTATTTTAGCTTTTGCTTCATGATAACTTTATTTTAATGGTAAGATAAGAGAGACAGGACTGAACAACATATATCTTGCATTTAATGATAATATCTTAATATTAAAGGCAAATATCACACATGATTTGATTACTCAGATTCACTCTGTTACGGATTCACTGTGTAAACAATTTTCACTGTTCAGTTTGCTACCTAAGGAGACCTGAAATAGTTTTTAATGGATTGATCAACAAGTATTTTAGATGCTTGCCTAAAACAAAGATATTTTTGAAACTAAATTTAGGGGGAAAAAAAAAAGTCTATCAGGGATTTTAAAATAAAGTCCAATCTCATAAAAAAAAATTGTCACTTCAGGTTACAGAAATAGTCCATTGCCTCCTTGTTTAATATTTCAGAGTCACTTATCCAATTCAGGTTGTTCTTCAGATAGAGATTAGCATCCACATGTATAAATTATAAACCTATTATCTGTATGTTGGAACATGTGTCAGATTGTAGTACATCTAGATGCAAAAATCTGTACACAAAATGTATGATCTTGGTTCTTCCTTGGATCCTTTTCAGCTGTAGTGTCCCTGATAATACTATCTGATATTACAAAATATTTCTCAATGCCAATTACAGGGCTGTGGTTTCCTTCTGAAGTACACTTCTCTTTCCCCATTACAGCATGTTCTTATCTTCACAAGTTCAAAGGAATGAATCCTATTTTTCTTCCTCTTGCTCTGTCCTTCCCTCTGCTCCAACATACAGCAGAATTTCTAATGAGATCTTACTTAGTTTTTGGAAGCAGAATGGAAAGAGCATAATGCTTGGCCAAGTGATGCCAGCCCAGAGAAGGCAGTCCACTTAGAGGTGGTTGAAAATTTGCGCTATCTGGTGTGCATCCTTACCAGGGTTGCCTGTAGTTTAATGCTTGGACATAATTCCTTATATAAACCAAATCTAGAAGAAATGTCTTATGTACATCTGCTGCCAAGGACAGCTCTGCACTGCCCCCATTTCCATATTTACTGCCATGAAAAAAAACACCAGTATGAAAATTAGATGAGATTCTTCATCTTGAGAACTCCTCTGTCTCACAATTCAAGTAAATGAGCAGCTTATTCTAGCATACAATTAATTGCACTTCATATTTAGTAATAACTGGGCTTTTGCTCTGGTTCTTTTTTCTTCTTTAAAGAAGGAAGCACTGCCAAAACCTAATATTTTATCTGCATAAAGAGTTTTTATCTTTATAAACAATTAGGCTGATTCATCAGAATCCTGAATTCTCCAAGCAAAACTTTAAAATGAAGTAATGAATTATTTTATCCATTTCAGAGATGCCTAATTCAGGCAGTCTGAGTACAAATTTACAAGTCAAAATGTACTCAAGACCCAGGAAAGAGATTTTAAAACATTTAAATGCCCACCACAGTTGTTCTGGTAATTATTAATCATGCAGAACTCGGTAATAATTGACAAACAACTGTGAAAACAACCATTCCTGGGCAGAAGCAACTCTGACTTAAATGGGACGTGGCAGCCTAAAGATTATCTGTCAATTATCTGCCATGGGGAATGCTGAATGTTATCCCTCTTGGTCCCCTGGGTGGACTGTACGTGCCAGTGAGGGACAGGACTGGAAGACCCAGAAGGCCACCCAGGACTCATTCTGCAAGAATGCAGAAGTCTGGGTCTCAACTGCTTTATCCACTAACTGGTTCTACTTTTTCTTACCTTCTTCTTGAATCATATACTTGATACTCAAAAATTCAACATGCAACATTGAGATATTGCAACAGCAGCTAAAAACTTGTACCAGTTTTAAAGCCAGAAAGGATTATTAATGTAACCTGCTACATAACAGGTAACATTACCCTTTCATTCTACCACAGACATAAAAACTCCCTCCCTCTCCCCATCTGAAGGAAAACAGATTTCCTTCATTTGTATTTCTGGAAAGAAAAAAAATTGTTATTTTCTCAGTTCACAGGCTTTATATAAGGTAGAAGTAAAATGGTAGCTAAGGAGATTTTGTCTATCATCAGAGACAAGACAACAGAGGTCTCTCTTTATCAGCTGACCTCTGCAGTATCACAGTTTATCCTATTTTGCAAATTGTTGTTATTCGTTCTATTTTTACAACTGCAGGTGATGTTTCTATGACCGTAAAGGATCACAGCCATCAAAAAGCATTTGTTATAACATTTTACTCTATTACAGAAAATGAACAAAAGGACTGCAATCATAAGAATCATTTCAGGCATTATATGCATTTAGGGTCACCAAATCCTAGTACTAGGACTGTGTCTTAATTTAATCCAAATCTGTTACTTGTAATCTATTAAATTCAGTTACTTTTTGCTTATCAATTCCACTAAATAATGTCCAACATTTATATCTGTAAGGTATAAATAAGTTCTTTCTCTGTTCAACTCAATGCCCAGACATTACCAGTTCAGGTTATTTATGAGCCCTCACCCAATTCATCATTCAACAGTCATCAAAACCCATGAAAAGATTTTCATTGGCCTTGATTGGTGTATATCAGCCCATCCAATTATCTTCTCTACTTCAGCTACAAACTCTCTACAGCAAGGATGTCTCAAAGTACATACATGTGTACTACAGATAGTGCATGGGACATAGTTGTGCCATGAAAATAGACACCTGATGCTTAGCAGTAACTTCATTTTGAAAGGTTTATTTATGTATGTAGCCATTTCCATTGCAAACATCATACAAATTATCACTCTATTCCTGAGCTTCTTTTCATTTAGTCACAAAAGCAGGATTATCATATCAGACAAGTGTCATTTTGACTGCATTGTCTGATGTTTCTGATTCTAATGCGCCATCTGCCTGACCTCTTTTTTTTACAACTGCCCTTACAGCAGCTTCTTAACATACAAAGCAATGCCAGTAATAAACTGTAATTGCATAGAGTTACTTCCAAATTAAGAGGAGAACAGTGCAATGAGCAAAACTGCTAGACAGCTATACTCTTGTGCACTCGCAAATTCTTTAGTAACTGGTACATTTCTTGCTGCACAGCTATCTCAGAGTGGTGTGTGCAGGCAAAGCATCTTGGATAATATCAGGCAAGCTGCTGTTGTCATGCAAGAACAGCAGCAGTCTCAGGAAGCCCTCAGAAAAGCAGGGGCAGCCATTCTACAACCCACCATGGATCATCCTCCATGACCACACTGATGGAAACAGAGACGTTGACAGTAGAGGACTGTTAAAGCAGAGAATATAAAACAGAATAAAGGCTTAAAAAGGAAGAAGGTAGATGGGAGGGAGAAAAAAAAAAACAAAACCCAAAACACAGCAGCAACGAAAACAAACAAAACAAAAAACCCCACAAACAAACACAAAAAACCAAAACCACACCACAAACACAAAAATGGGGAAAAAGCACTAACTGTGGAGTGTTGAACTGGGGGAAAGAAGGTGAAAACTGTAGAGGAAAACAGAACCAGAAAATCACTGTCAGAAGAATAAACAACAAACAAGCAACCCCCCAAAACAACAACAAAAAAACCAAACCAAACAAAAAGTCAAAAAAAAAAACAAACCCAACCCACAAACAACAAAAACACCCAAAACACCACCAAATCAACACAACCACCAAAAAACCCACAAGTTAGAAACAGGAGAAGAAATTACTAAAAGAGAATTAAGGGGCTTAGTGTTATAGTTTTATTATTCTCTGAAAGCTCCTTTAATACTAATAACAGGAGAGATTAAAGATATTTCTTTCAACCATTGAATTTTTAAGATATATTTCCTCCTACTGTATCTCATTCCAAATGTAATTTCTGCAAACATTAAATCAGAACCAGGGGAGACTTTCATGTAGGACTAAACCAGGGATAAAGTCTGGAATAGCCATCCAACAACAGCATGCTTAACACCATGGCATGCAAGGAGATTTTTTTGTCGTTGTTTGCTTTTTAATATCAAACAGCCTTTGAATTATGAAAAGAAAGACAGTATCTTCCACCTCTGTTGCACTTCTTCCCTTTCCAAGTTGCATCAAATGGCTCCCGCTGAAGTCAGAGAATAAAATGTTACTGAAGTTTTCAATAGAATCAACATTACCAACCCTATCGCAGCAAGACTAAATCTGTCTTGAAAAGCACCTTGGGCTGCAGCTGGTCTCTCACACATTCCCTAAGAGATTTACTTGCTTACCATCTCTAAGCTCTGGACAGGGAATGATACACAGGGGACTTTCCCAAAGCTCACTTAGTACCCTGGTATCTCTTGTAGAAGTTGCATTTACAGCTTCAGCCATTAGAGAAACTTAACAGGATGAGGCAATATTGGCTAAACTCATCATCATGATGCTGGGAATTCTGACATAGGATAGTATTTGATTCAAAAAAAAAACCAACCAAACAAACAAAAAACCCAAAAAAACCCCACAAAACAAAACAAAGCCAAACCAAAATAAAAACAAATGATCACTTTCAAGATAAACAGTGGGAAAAGTATTTTTCTGTTTCAAAATACAGGTATAAAGATTTGGGAAGAAAATGGAGGCATTAAAAATCGCAACACATTCCTTGGTGTTCTCAGGATTCCCAGCACCTTACAGGTGTTGCCAAGGCCAGGGCATGGCCAACTGCCCAAAATCCTTCTAAATTTTGGCTAGAGCCCCAATGTGGAACCACAACATAGATCTTCAGCTTGCACCTTTTAAAACCATGTTTTTCATTACCAGTTTCCTCATATGCAACTTCACCTTTCTGGGTCACTGCCCAGAAATGAAGCAGGAAGCCCAGAGTGCTGGTAGCATACCAGTGGAACGTACAATAATTTGACTTTTACCCATTTGCTCAGAGGTCTATTCTCTTTATGGAGAATCACTTAGAAGACAAATTCCTTCAAAGCAATAGAAAGTATATCCATGACTGAAGAACATAGGCCAGTCAATAAAATGACAACTTTATATATAAAACCAGATTAGATTCCAGACTCATGCTTATCACGTGAACATGCTCAAATTCATTAATAGAAACTAGTCAATCCCCTGAAGTACATGCTGGGATAATAGAACAAATGCATTTGTACTGACAGTCATTGGTAAATGGCTAATCAATCCCTCAGTGCTTCTTAATTAGCAACTGCAGGAGACCCTTTTAATTGACATCTGATACTTGATTTGAACAGACAAATAAACTGCCACTCAGCCCCTTATTGGTAGGCAACCTCCCTCACCCCCTCTCCCCCCATTTACTCCACTGTAGCTCCTGAAGAACATTTCTGAAGACCAGACCAAATTACCATCTCCCTGCCATAGAGCAGCTTAGCGCCCTGAAGTATTTTATCATGATTTCAGTGCTGATGTTGCATTGAAACACTGCATATGCTCTACTGATTGCTCAATATGGTTTATATTAATACAAGTGGTAGGCTGTCACTGTTCAGAGAGTAGGTAGTTACAAGGAATGCATTGGTTACTTTATAACTGGAATAATTTATTATTGAACAAGCAAGTTCAACAAGCACTATAAAATCAATTTATAATTTTTATGCATTTCATCTAGGCTGAAAAACAGTTTTGCTCTCCACTATTTTCCAACTAGACCACTTCAACAGGAAAAGGGGAAATAAAGCTTTTAAAATTGTATTTTGATCAGCAATGCACTCTAGAAATCGAGATTAAAGATGACAGTTTTCAGATGCATAAGTTATGCTTACTTTATTTTATGGACCTAAGGCCACTGTGGTGTCAGGCATTCCATCATGAAAGAAAACCATCCAAAGGTTAAGGAAAGAAATACACTTTGACAGAGTCAGCCAAAAACTTAGGTGATTTGCATTAGCTGAACAGCCAGTTTTGTTTACTCCTGCATATCACTGATTCACAAAGGCATGTAGCTGGTGGTTATTAAAAGTTTTAAGAGGAATGGCAGTTTTGAAGGAAGTAAACCAAGGAGTACTCAAGTCTTCAGTGGTTGCGCCTGTAATTGCTATGCAAGACACAAAACACACACCTTCCCAGTAGCATGAAATCCAATTAACACAGTTCTGGGAAGACTCAGCATACTAGTTCTGATGAAGATTTAAAGGTGACAGGTTGTAAGAGTCTGCTGGACCTAACACCCCTAAAAGCCTTGTTAATATCAGCAAGATTTACTTAGCACATGTCCAGTTGGTCAAGTTAAAGGGACAGTTCATCATCCCTACTGACAGAAGCTTCTGGGCTTTACATTGTACAGATCACTAGGAGAAAGATGCAGATATCCAGCAAGATGGCCCATTCCAGTCAAGTTTATTCAATGTTCAACACTGGGATATTAATCTCAAAAAAGCATCTCACCACCGGGCATCTACAAGCTGTTAGGAGATTAATGCCTCACTGTCAGCAGACCGTCCTGCTCAAAACCAGATCCAGCTGCTCCATTCTGTGGTATTCTTTGCACCATGTTGCATGTACAAAATCAACAGTCACACTTGCCCCAGTGTCCAAGTTTCCTGTCACCACCACTTAACACACTGCTTTACAACACACGCATATTGATGAAAGACGCTCTGAGTTATCCTTAGCCATGATTCACATTAGTGAAATTCTCCCTGTTCACAATCAGCACTTTTCAAGGCCTTGTTATTTATTACTAAACCAGTTTATCACACCACAATCACCCTCTAATACTGTACAGTTTGAACTGTTGTGTAGTTTGATAATACAAGTACTCCAATGTTATTTAATTCATTTTTATAATATTCAACCTCTTGGAATCAAGCATCCCATGAGGATGTTGCACCAGAATCCCAACAGACTGTACAGTGGAGAACGGCAAGGAATGAAGTGCAAAGCCAGACAGGCACACTCTGTTTCCTTCTGAACAGAACCTGCTGCTTTTTTCTCCACTGTGCAAGGTAGAAGCCCTGTGTTTGACATGGGGCTGCTTAATCCAGAGGGAAAGGGGATGAGAAGACACCATTTGAAAGAACATGTAGCTCCAAAAAATAAAACTCTAGCTGAAGCTGGGCAGGTAAAGGAAGAAGTGTACATGTAGGGGAAACTCTGACCCCAGAGGGTGGTGGCAGATAATATGCTCACGCAAAAGTTCAGGTTTGCAGGATCATTTATCACATCTGACAGTAGCTTGAAATAAGAAAAGTTCAAACTGTGTAAAGCATCAGCACTACTCTCCTTCTGCACAGGAGGAGGATACCTCTCTAGGAGTTTTATCTGTGGATTTTCAATATCCTATCAAACTATTTAGCACAAACACACATCTGAGAGATACTTCAAATAATAATCCACAAAAAAGATAAAGAAGAAGATTCCAATTTTAATAAGCCAAGCACCTCCTCACCCTTCCTACTATCTGTAGGCTTCCACTTAATTCAAATCTGCCATGCCTGTAAACTTTTCAGCTGAGAAATAACCTGAATTCACTATGTGCCTGTAGAAACAGTCTAACAACTTCAAGAGAAATACTGAGGTAACCAGTCACACCGCATGAATTTCAAAAGCCATCCGTGCAGGAGGAAAGATGGCTTCTTACAGGAGAAAGGAGAAGGAAGAGATGATGATGATCATAATATAGACAATCTTGTTTTCCTTGTTCACCACCAAAGACCACCATAAATTTTTTGGTTTAGAACCCCTAACACAGGAAAGGTGATAGGCAATAGCAGCTGTGAATAGGAAGCAAGAGAATTACAGGGATATTGAACAGAAAAGTAAAGAGAGTTTAAGTTAAAAAAAAAAAAATAGATCTGCTAGAAGAAAGGCAGTGATACAAGGTTTTGGAGAAAAACAAGCACAAACAAATACATCTCTATTTTCAAGGGAAAATTTCTACTTCCAATTCCAGTTCGGAAGCTGTAGTATTGTCACTAATAGCAGAAGGTTTCAAAGTGCTGCTGCCTTTCCCAGGTAAAGTGCACTTTGGCTGCTCTATGTTTCCATTTCCTTCTGTGGACCAGAACCCAGGTAGACAACGCCATCAATGACAGTTCTTCCTTATGTCCAACCAAGATGACAAAGGTATTCTTCCAGGAGTTGCCCTGGAGTGCCAGAGCCCCAGCCATAACAGAGGTTAGAAAAATGAGTCCACTAAATGGAAACACTACAAAATACTACCAAAGCTATTTGGTAAAAAGTGATGATTAGTCAAATCCCTGTAATTCACACAAAGAGACATTTCTGCTGAAAGACGTTCAGCCAGGCTTCCTGATGAGCAACGCAGGCCTCCCTACACACCACTTGCTGATTCATCAACTGTATCCAGAGCAAAGGGAATCTCTGGAGAGCTGCTGTTTCTGGGTCTGACAAATAGAAGCCTTCCAGCAGAGGTCTTACCATCACAGAGAGATATCTGCCAGCTCCAGCCATCTTGTGGAAAACACAGCTAGTGTACAGAATTTTTTAATCAATCTCACTCCCAAACTTCAGCTTTGTGTGTGTCCTTTTCAAATCAGCTAAAGGTCTGTCTCTACAGCTATGCCATTTAGATGACAATGAAGCAACGATACAATCAACACCTGAAGGGAGGTCTGAAAATGTAATTACTCTGAAACAGGGCAACAAACTGTACAGATTTCTTCCCTACCATATCAGAAAAACACTACTTTCAGATTCAGGTGCAGAAGTAATTTTCTCAGCCTAGCCTTCTCCCAGCAGCACACTGATGAAACTTCACCACTCCTGAGGGAACGACTGCAGTGCAGTTGGAAGATGCAGCTATAGGATGCATACACACATCCCAGCTTTAATCTGGCTAGCGCAGGGTGGGAGTGGTGAAGCTTCAACAAGGCATCTTTTAAAATAGACCACTGGAGTCCACCTGGAGCCACAAACGCTTATTCAGCACCTTGGAGACTGGACCATCATAACTGCCCTCAAGACCTAAACTGTTTAGAATAGAGCCAGCTGCAGGTATACTGCCATTCTTTGATCTCACCTCTAAATACCACATTAAACGTTGAAGAGTAATGACAGGCTAGCACTGCTCAGACACTAAGGCATTTCAGCTTTGTAATGCACTTTGCCCCGACAGTTTTAGGCAGGGAAGGCTGCAGATGGGGGAATGATACTGAATACTAAGTGGGTTTTGTCTGTCAAAGAATTAAGATCTATATAATTTAAAGTCATGCATACTTACAGTGCCTGGCATTTGTTATTATACTTTACAGGGGCTTTTTAAATGGCTCCAAGAAATATTTATAGGGTGAAAAATAGCCCAAGACCTGGACTCCCCAAGATATTTCAGCATTAATGGATTGCAAAATTACCAAGGGAGGGCTAGAAATCATTCCTTAAATAGTCTCAAAGGTAATGAAATAAAGCCCATGGAAAGACAAATAGGAACATGAAGGTCTGAATATTACTATTCCTGCTTTAATCAGGTTCCCAAGAGACCTAAATCCACTAATGCTAATTAGCAATAAACAATAATAGCACTTACATGGACCTATTCAACTCTGAGATGTTATGGGCACTCATAAATGAGTGCATAGGAGACCAATGAGATACTATTCTTAAGTATCACTAATATTGACTAAAATTGGAATTTCTGTTCCAGGAGAAATGCTCACAGAGTGTAGTTTCTGCCCCACACTAATAATTCTTCTAAAAGATTATTTTCAGAGGCATTTTAAAACACACTCTGCTTCATTTTAATTGATAGATCATGAAAATACTTGATATAAGTATCAGGGCTGTTCCACAACTTTGCAGCTGTAGAAGCTGATCCTCCCCCAAGCCCTGGCCCCCCACACCAACAACAAAACAACAACAGCGGAAAAAGGGAAGTGGTTTCATCTTCCTGACAAATAGTGCAAGTGGTAAAGCTGTGTCGTTCTAGCAGAGAAGTGTGCTAGTCCAAGAGAAATGGCTGCAGCAGGAAGAATGGGGGGCATGGACAGTTGCTCACATAGCACCTCACTTTCCAAATAAAATACATTCAGATATCACTCAGCTGCATTACTACCAAAAATGGATCATTCAGACAGACTTCAGGAATTAGCAAGTGTGAAAAAATGAACATAGAACACAGGCAGCAAAGTGACATGCTAATTTTCAATAAACATAGCTGCCACAGGAGTAAGTTTAATTTCAGCCACGCAGCCAAGAGAAAGGGCACTTCCATGTAAACCCTGTCATGGGGAATTCCTTTTCTCCAAGCACTTGTCTAACATTCAATTGTTTTGCAGTGATTAGCAGTAGTAACCATTCACTTCTCAGATGGTGATTGAAAAGTTATTAAACACACACAAAATTTAGCCTGTCATAATAACGTCTTCATCAAACGCAATCACAAAGGCCTGATCTTTCAGCTCAGCCACCTTGTGCATCAAAGTAGACTTAATCCTTCAGGCAGCATGTTTACCAAGCTGAATAACCCAGAGCAGTGAGAAACCAGTGTCACATGAAAAATTAAGAGCCTTGGTGTTTCTAAAAGCATTCCAAAGAGTAAGGAAAAGGCAATCAAAACGCATTAGCAGAGGAGAGCATTCACACCACCCCTCTGCCCTTTTTTAAGCTATAAAGGCAAACGCCACATGAGCAAAGCAGATAAGGCTTGAATGGACAGGATTAATTAAAAAAACAAAATAGTAATGAGAAAAGCTGCTGTGCTTTTTTTTTCCCCCACCCACCTACAATTTTCAGTTGAGTAAGTGGCCACTTATAGAACCCAAACAAAACACTCAGAAACTCCTAGCATGGGATGACATCTCCTTGTCTGTCTTTGAGTAATGAACCTATTTTCTTGTTCCTTGAAGATAAGGCAACTTTTGACTATGAGAAATATAGGAGAAAGTTTTCTATTACAGGTATAGGTCAGCTAGAGAACAGAGGCAGAAAATTGCAATACTACAGTGATACCAAGTTGTGGAAGATAAGTTTTCCAGATGCACTACTATACTGTCTTCTTTTTTCAGTTTCTGGAATTTCAAAGGCAGGTACCAAGAGAAAAGACAAGTCTTTAATGGGAGTTCATTCATTTCACAGACAAAGGGAATGGATCATTGGGCAGGGGGTGGGGTGGAATGAAAGAAAGGGGAAAAAAAAAAAGAACTGAAACTTTGTTTCATTGTAGGAGTAAGTGATGGTGGGGAGGGAGCAGCCTGGCCAGGAGGCACCATGGGCTATTTGTTCAATAGTGTTGAATTTGCAACTTCAAATCATGGAGCTTGATGTTCCTCTGAAACCAATAGATACAGAGCAAATTTCTAAGCTTCCCCCTCATCCCCAAATTACCCTGATGTCAAAACCAAAGAGAAACACTCTGTTTAGCTGGAATTAAGCCAAAAGACAAAGTCTCACCATCACATACCTAAGGGTCTCTATAATCTGCAGTAATGTGCCCGCATTCTTGATCCTAACAGGAGACTTTTAAACCCAACGTGTCAAATCACTAAGCTGTTTAAGCAACAGATGAATCAAGGATTTTATAACACAGAAAGCAAGACTGGGTAACACCAAACCAGAATAAGAGAAAGCTTATTAGCACTGAGCTGAGGAGCTGTGCTACAGCATCTCTAGCACAAACATCATTCCAATGTGACAGGGTGACATGAGAGTTGGAGAAGGATTCATCAATGGTAGCAAAGAAAGTAAGAAAATTAAATTCCCTGTCACTCAGCTGTAAGTGGTCTAACGAAGTGACAACCAGATTTCCCAAACTAAAAGAAATGTGTGCCTCCGTCTAAATAGAGGCCATTAGACTGAAACCTGAAACTAGCTTGTGAGCACAAATGCAAACTGGAATAACCACCTTTTCTAGCAAAAAAAAATGTTGCCTTCCCCAGGTACCAAAGGGCAGCAGCAGAACTCTCCTAGCCCGAGGGCAAGCACAGTGGCACAGCAGGTTCATCCCACAGCTGGCAAGCTCAGCTCTGACCAAGTGTCTCTGGGGAAAGAACATTCCTTCCTCCAGAACAATGAAAAACTACAGCTACAAACTCTCATCTTGAATCAAGATCCCGTTTCCCCAACACAGAGCTTTTTCCTGGTAGAGAAACTCCAGTGGAAGCTCTCCAAATGACTTCCTGAGTTAAAGCAGATAGCACACAAGTCCAGGATTGACAGCACTGGATGACTTCCAGCATCACCCAGTCAAGCAAATCCAGCCCTCTACACTTAATTAAATCTCAAGTAAAAAGCTAATACTTTGTTTCATCACCAGAGTGCCCTAGGAGCCCAGAGTTTTGCTTCAAAATGACCTAGCCAGAAACCACAGGCATTCAAATGATCTGTTATTAGAAGTATTTATCACCAGCCAGATATTTTAGGCAGCAGCTCTCAGAAATCTACATGATGGGAAAATGAAGTCCACAGCAACCTGTCAGGGGTTGGAGAGAAGCCTTGAAAGCAGGACTGACTCCAGCCTGCAGAAATGGGGTGCAATCACCATGTTTCTGTCCCAGACCCTCACAGGTCCTTCCCCAGCCCCATGCTATCCCCTGGACACACAGCAGTTCTGCAGAGAACATTCTCCACAACGACATGGTTCATGGCTCACTCACCCCCCTTCTCTTTTGACCAGTATTGTTTTCTTAACCTCTAGCCTTACATGGTTACTGGGTCACACTCTCTCTCCTTGACACATTATTTATCCCTCGCTTCTCAGTTGATGAAAATCAGGCAGGTGATATACAAAGATACACTATACATTATATCATGTAGAGAATGTAGCTAATTAGAAAATGTTTTAACGGACATGCTTGCAAAATGCTTCTTCCCCTAAGAGTGGACAATTTACATCAACTCTTTCTGAGCATGTTCCCTGACTGCTTTTCTAGGCAGCAGTTCTGAATTCAGAAACTGGCCATGAAAGTTTCACTTCCTCCAGCTTGTTTTACTTTCATTTCAGTAAGCATCTGAATTTGCTCAGGAAGCCACCTGTGATTCTCAGGAAAGGCAACAAAGAATCATAGAATGGTAGGGGCTGCAAGGGACCTCTGAAAATCATCGAGTCCAACCCTCCTGCCAATGCAGGATCACCCAGGGCAGTCCACACAGGAACAGATCCAGGCAGGTGTTGAAAGTCTCCAGAGAAGGAGACTCCACAAGCTCTCTGGGCAGCCTGTTCCAGTGCTCTGAGGTTGGGTTTGGGGAATTTATTTTAACATCAAGAAGGAGTGTCTAATTATTAGCTACCTTCTATGGAACTAGTCACACAGCAGCAGCTCTTGTTCTGTATAAATGAAAAAACTCAAATCTCTACAAGTCCAAATAGGCAATGAGCACTCCCAATTTATTTACTGTGACATATTTCAAATGTTGATGACTCTCAAAGGTACTTCACATGGGAACTGCCATTTTGTTTTGTTTTGAAAAAAAAGAAACAAACAAAAAAGTGTCACTTTGGGGCACTTCTAATGCAGTGAATTAGTCTGGATTAAGCTGGAACATATCCTAGTAGGATGAATTACTTAAGCACACTCCAAACCCAGCAGTGTTGAACTGATGATCTATCAGGAATAGACAATTCAGATTGTAAGAGTGATTTAAGATGATGCAACAAAGGGGCACATATGCTAAGCTTCTCCTTAACTGGCCAACTTTTTTCAGCTGAGCTATCATCGACTGTCATATTTCATTACTGTGGAAACCCTGCTTGGAAATAGCACCAAAGGAGAATGACCATTCCTGTGCCTCTGCTGAAGAATCCAAGTTTCCTTGAAGCACAAGAGGATTTCAAGTATTGGGAATTTTTTTTTCTCTAGTCCCCTCACCACAATATACACAGAAATTAAGAAACATTTTGAGGTTGGCAAAGAGCACCAATAATAAACATTGACATTATTTCCACAGAGTTAATGGTTTTCTTGATCTTCTCGCAGAGTTCAGGTAACACCCAAAAAGCTGGAGGCCTCCAGCAAATCCAGAAACATTCAGAAAAATCTGTTTTCTCATCTACCTGGATAGCTGCAGGGTAACACTGTGAACAAGGCTATATGGCTCCAAGCCATTTTAAGCACAAGCCCTTGCATGTGGGCAGTTTCACCATGCCCATCATCAGGGTATTGTTTACATTTAACCTTAGCACTTGCCCTTTCTGAAAACCGAGACAGGCTAGAAAGGACAGGTTTGGTTTACTGTTCACAGCACTTATTGACCTAAAAAGGTTAGTATGATAGACTGCAAGTCCACAAGGTCCCTTGCACTCCAGCTCTGATTTCCATAAAGCTATAGATTTTGTGATTATAAGCTGCTCTGTACAGGTGCATTTAGCTCACTGTGCAACGAGCTACCCAATGCAACCTAGATAAAAGCAGAGCCCTGGTAAAAATCTTACTGTCTACTGTGAGCTATTGCTTATCATTCTGCCTTTGTAGAAACACAGCATATTTGACCGTGCATACAGAGATGAGGTAACTTCATGGTGAAGACCTGTAGCTTCAGCTACACAGTGTCATCCAGCACCAACGCTGGTATCTGGACCGTGCCATGTAGATATAGCCCAAGTATTGTAAGTATCAAGTATCGACCATCAAGTGTTTGCATCTCAGAAGAGCACTGGCAGGGTCCCCAGAGGACATGACTTCGCAGCTGATATTCCTGTTCCTCCTCTGACCTAGACCAGATTGACAGCCAACTACAAAATGAGCTCAGGCTATCCTGATGGCATTCCTGCCATTACCTCAGCAAGCCCAACCCTGTCGATACTCATCATCCCAACAGAGCAAAAAACTCATCTCTTTTCTGCCTCCCTTTTAAGTAAGTAAGAAAGCTCAGAGGTATAACAACAGTTCTTGCAACCATGCTACAACCCACGTAAGCCTTGGTGGCAGAGCATCAAGCCATGCTTGGTACTTAAACCCCAAGCCCAGTACAACATTTCCCAGGCCTGGCTCCCAGACAAGCTGTCCTTCATTTTAATGATCTTCCTTCAGTTTGCTTGAGAAGAGCTCCTCAATGTCACATAGGCAGAACAACCCAGACACTGAGTTTTGCCTCAACACGTGTGGTGCTTAGTGGTGCTAAAGCCATTTTCACCAGTGCAGCTTCGAAGTACAGAAACACTTCCACTCAGGTGAAGTTGCAGCAACGAAAACGATGATTAATCACTTCAATACACCACACCCATGGTCATCTTCTTTCTAACAAGGATATCTGTCAGTACTACAACAGTTTAAGTTAACAAAGAAAAAAGCCCCTGTCACGATAGCATTCTGCTAAGAGACAGTAGCTAGGTTGGGGAGCAGGACTGTCTACCTTTCACATTTTTACCTCTGTTGGCCAACCTAAAAATATAGCCGTGCTGGGAATTCAGTGTCCACTTTCCTCTTCACATGATGGTCCATGACTACTGAACTGGTTTATATTTCAGCACCAAGGATGGGCTTGAATGCCCCAAATCCTATTTTTCTTTCTATCTTATAATGAGATCCATGGGTCTAGCAAGATATAGTAGCCCCACCTAATACATTGCAAAGGTTTTCCTCACAGAGTGTTACTCAGATAAATCTCCAACCCAAAAAGGCTAAGGCAATGACAGGATGAAATACTAGCCTATACCATGGTTGCTTTTCACAGGATTTTAACTTGTGTCTTACATCATATTTTTATTTGCTTGTACAAAATACTATAAAATTAGATCGAATTTTCCTGGAAAAAAAATAATTAAAAAAAAAATCACAGATACCAAAGCATTGCTATAGAGTATTTTCTCTGTGCTGATCAGCCTGCACTGGAAGGTTTTAAGGTTTCTAGTCACAAGACTTTTTCAAAACCATCAACTATCCTCAGAGGAAAGACTCAAATCTCCACTTTTATTTGTTAACTTGATTGGTACTTTGTTTTTCTCAGATTCTGCCGAGTCTGCTTGGCTTATGGCCAAAGGATGCATTTTGCCTCTCTATTTGTATCAAGTTAAGAATGACCATATTCAAGTTGATGGGGAACAGGCTGGCAGAGAAACAGACTGTTAAATAAGCCCATTTCCTTAGCAACCATCCCTTTTTCTCCAGCACTTTTAAAACTCTGGTTTTGAGTACCACTCTGTGCTGACACAAGCATTCTGTCTCTTGACCATAAGCAGATCAGAGCCATGACAACACTGTGTCAAATTTAGATGGAGTAAATTGCTTTGAACCTCACCTTTCTTACAGTCTGCCCTTAAGCTGACAATGCTTCGTATTGCAGGAGAGATGACTACCCAGAAGGACCTGTGGTATTTAATGGGGACGAACCTTGCCCCAAAGGGCACCTGGACATTTCCAGTACCATATTTGTTATTCAACCAATGACATCCTTAATTAAGGCCAAGAGAAATCTTAATCCTGAGAATGCCTGTTTTTCAAAAATAAGACAATTATATCCAAGCACACAGTGTATCTGGTCAGGACACAAAAGTTTCTGTGCTTAACACAAAACCTTTGGTAGGAACAAAGACTATTTCTCTGCTCCTAGGGCGACTAATTAGTGCTCAGAGCTGTGCTCAAACAACTTTCCCTAATACCACAGACCTCATGTAGTGCTTCACACGGAAATTCCCATAAGCCTAAAATCTGTAATGTCTGTTTTATAACATAACAGAGCAAAAGCTAAATCACTTCTTAGAGGGAAAAGTGTGGCCAAAGCACAAAGGGATTTAGTTAAGAAACAAGTCTTTATTTGTCAGTATTGCTATGAACATGTAAAGCGCCACAGGAAGTTCCTAGCAGACGAGAGTCTCAGGAAGGAGAGGACCTACCTTCTACAAGTGTGTGGTTGCTCTGTTCTCTTCAGAGCTGAACAGGAGCTGCTCTGGGCAGCCCACACCCACTCACATTGGTGAAGACGAGAAGGAACCTTATGTCATCAAGTACATCTCTAAAGAGAGGAATTCATATGCCCATCTTCTGATGTAAACCTCTTGTGGATCAGATTCAGTTTGGTGTCTGAGGTTTACACAACATTTGTCTTGAGAGCCTGAGGTGCAGTTAATCCACTTACACAAACCTGACTGACTGTTAGTTACACCAGTCCAAACAATTGGGAATAATATTTTACAGAGCCATAGTCACTATCCTCACAGTTGCTAGGTAGTGCCCAGCCCAGCATTATCAGCCTAAAAGATGACCATACTTTTTATGATTTCAGAGAAATTACTCACACAATTGCTCACAAACTCAAACTTGCATCCAAACAGGTGCTGGACACGGCACGGAACTAGAAATATGAACAGCACTGCCACAGTACAGCAAATCTTTCACTTGCATCCAGAAGCCTCTCTAAACCAGGTGTTATGCTGGGCTTCCCCACTGGATATGCAGCTCACTAATCACCAGATTTGTCTCAGGACTACTGGCACTAATTAACACTGCAGTCTAATTAATCAGAAATTCAAATTCCACTGAATAGCTTTTATGCAGCTATTTCTGTTAGGCACAATGAAGGATTTTTTTCTGGTGTTGTTTGGCTTTTTTGATAGTTTATTTTGCTTTGAACAAGTAACAAGATAATAGTCATGATATGAGTAGAATTGATCACTTTATATTAAACAGCTTTTTGTGGTTTTGGTGTTGCAGGTTTTGCAGGTTTGGTTTTTTTTTGTTGTTTTTTGTTTGGTTGGCTGGTTTTTTGGGGGGCGTTGGTTTTTTGTTGTTCGTTTTGGGTTTTTTGTTAACTAACATTGCTCTTACCAAACTCAAACATCTATCCTTCCCCCAGCCCTGTATATTATTCTCAAAACAGGGTTGTTGGTTTTGTTTTTTTTTTCATATCACAGTAATCAATACCTTAACTGTCGCTTGCTGTAGATCTTTCCATCCCTAGCCTGTGAGCAGCTTGGGCTTAAGCAAGGAATCATCCTGCCACAAATTTTAAAGACCATGGTATCTGCAGTTCTCCCAGTGCCAGAACTAAACCCAGCCTGCCCACAAACTCACACTGCACTCAAATCATAATTGTATTGTCCAATTTAGCGCAATTATAATTTCTTCAGGGACATGCAAGTTTCTTTCTCTCCACTGATAGAGTTCCAAGGACAAATATGATGTTTGACCTGGCCTTGCCAGGGCCAAGTGTGGCCTCCAGATTGTTCAGGGGTCACAGCAAAGCACAGATTCTCAGCTGCTCAGGCACCAGCAATACATGAGTGTCACCAGAGCACTGCTAATGCTTCACACAAAAACCTTTCCCTCTCACATACTGTAAATGAACGTTTAGCTTCTCAGTCTCCATTTTCACCCCCTTAAACATTTGAAACTCTAGTAAACAAGAGACAATCATGGAATACTGCATGCATGGCCTCCTGCATCACCCAGAACGTCTACTAAAACAATGAAGCAAAAGTGGAAATACCTATCCCCTCTGGACCATTCTCAAATTGCTCTCTGGACAATATTAATTTCAGCCACATGTGAAAGAAGCATCCAGTTTTATTTTTACCAAAGCAAGGATTTTTGGTAGATGTGAATGAATATGAGTACTGATTGCTGTAACTCAAAAGTAAACTCAACTGTGAAATGTCTAACAGACAGCAAATGTTACCTGCCTTTAAATAATCCTCCTTCCATACTGTTACTTCTCTTTATCTATATGCAGGACTGTCATAATCCTTAGCCCTACAATCTATTTTTAAGGTGCTTCGTTAGCTATTTGTACTTTGACTGCTTAAATAATTCAAATGCAAGCAACTAGAACATTACACAAATCTACACTACAGAGGTTTACAGCAGGCATGGCTTTAAGCAATTTCAGCACAGTTCAGTCACACAGTATTTCACCAGTCCAAGACAACCCTTCAGCCACCATACAACAGGGCCTCCAGCCACCAGGAACACAGTACCCTACCTGATGTTTTGAAACAGCAGGAACAGGAGATCATACCATCTACCAGTGGGTAGTTTTGAAAAAATACATCACATTCAGATCAGTGAAAATCCAGGTAAGCACCAAGGTAAAAAGCAGTGAAGGAAGCCTCCCACTCTGGCTGTTCTGGAAGATGTGGTTCACTGAATGATTTAGCAGCTGAAGGCAATGAGAGCTACAGGTGCTCAGCATGTCTGAAATATCACACCTAATGTGGCAAGCCTGGTGGAAAGAGCAGAGCTGCAAATTAGCACAAGTGGGGCTTAATCCTGATACATTCAATGAGTCAAGATAACCAAAATTTAACCTTCATCTCACTGACTTCTACACCAGGTAACACTGTAAATCCTCACTGGCTGAGAACTTTTCCTGATTTAAGAGATTAAAGTCTAAATGCATCTAAACAGGCAAAACTCATAGAAAAGAAGCTTTTTGTGCCTTGTGAGCACCAGGAGGCACAAACAAGAAACCTCATTGTGCTCATGTCCCTCCCATACACAGCTGCACTGAGAAATGCCAACCCCAGATAAAGCTGCTGCAGTTGAACATCAGTTCTTTCACCAGAGGGCACATTAATCCAGATGCTTTTAAACTTGTACAAGAATAATTTAATGCAGGTCTTGTACCCCTCCGAAAACCAAAGCATGTTTTCAATCTCCTATTAAATGTCCATGCATCACTGCATTTGTTTTCCAGAGTATGGAAGGAAAAGGGACTTTGCAATCATCCTGCTGATTATACCTACAGCTGGTGAGAATTAGGGAAAGGCAGATGGTATCTCACCAATTGTTCTGCAGCTGGCCACAGCAAAGGCAGCTGGGGGAGACAAACACTCCCACCACACTCATCACAGAGAGCAGCACAAAAAAGAAATGTATCTCCTCCTAGCAAAACTCCAACTCATTATTGAAAAAAATAGAGGGTTGTAGAAAACTGTTCCATGCCAAGGGAGAAAAAGAAAAAAAAAAAAACCAAAGGAGGTTAAAACCAAAATAAAACTAAAACCCCAACCTAGAAGTTCAGTTGCATTGTCAAATCGATGCAGCAAAAACTGAACTAAGGTGCCTCATTCCGAAGGCATCAGAATGAGGGATGCCCTTTGGCTGCAGACATGGTAACCATGCATAGTCCTTGTGATGCTTCACATTTACATCTGTGAGGTTGATTTCCTATCATCCTCTAAGCTGCTAAGATTTTCCCTTCCCTAGGTAACACACCACAGAGAACAGATGCAGCTCTAAGACTCAGAAGCTGAACTATATATTTTTGAGCAAGCACATGCTGGCTGGTGAAGAGAACCATTCATTAACAAAAAAAGTGAGATGATATCATTGGCTACAATGGAACACTGCTCCACTGAAGTGTTTCCCTGAAACCCAGCCCTTTGATTTCATTTTAGATGACACAGGCAGACCTGTCTTTGAATGTTACAGACAGCACAAGTTTCAGTCAGCCACCCTCCCACCTGAACTAACCAGAAAAGGAATCTGTATCTAAAGCTTTCCATAATTCTCAAGCACTGGCTGCCTGTGAGGTGGGAAATGTCATTCTGATGATTTCACAGATGATTTAGAAAGGCAATTCCTGAAAGGGTCACTGACTTGTTTCTCTCCACCTTTAGCTTCATTGCATCCAAGGGCTCTTCAGTTGCTGAATCCATTCCCAGAGCACTTTCCATTACATCTCTCTGGCCTGTCATGTCTTTTAGCCTTGCAACCCTAAGACCATAGTCCCATAACCCTACATAAATAGTGCTTCCAGACTCTGAATCTACTTTTTCCAGAGCTATTTTTTCCAGTAGTTGATGGCAGCAAGCACTCTAAAATGTCTACAGAGGTAGTGCACATCTTATTATTTCCTGCCCCCTCACTTCAGCAGCTGCTTTTAAACTGCTTATGAACACTCAGCAGAGTTTATACACCTGCTGGACCTTCACTGCGTTCAGTGGATCAAATAATTGGTTGGGACCCATTACAAAAAGCAGGAAAAACAATCCAAAACATAACTTCAGCCTGCAGCAGGCTATAAAGCCTTCAACATTCTTACAGCATGACAATACAACACTGAATTACACCTCTTGTCTTTGTTAAAATTGCAAAAGATCGCAAATGAAGCAAAACCACTTATTTTCTTGAGAAGGAAAACCAGAGCAATCTCCAGAGATGTGGTGACATACTATCATAGTTTGTCCATCACTCCACATGATCAGGCTTTTGTTCTCTTCTGACAGTCCATCTTTTCAATGTACTAAATTTTTTTTTTTTTTTTTTTTTGCAGCCAAGTACCACGCAGCACTGCTACAGAGCCTTAAAACAGCTTCTGTGTTTCCTCCCAGAGGCTTCACTGTTTAAATGACAAGGAAAGGGATTCTTATGCATGCAGATTAGGCTGCACTGCCCTGTACAGCTAGTCAGTGCGAGACTGAGGATATCACAATGACCAGAATTTGTGATGCAGCACAGATTGCCCCTGCTTGAAAAGCCAATCTCTTTGCTTGTGCACCCAACCCCAGAAAGAGAGAACATACACTGTTTATTTGGGAAAGGCCAATGTGTTGAAACTTCAGCTACACAAGAGGCTTTTTAGTCCATAGCTTGAAGAATATTGCCTCCCAACTCAGCCTAGCTTGACATTAAAATCAGAGGTCCCGGTAGGCCAGTATTTAGTAAGAACAGTACTTTGCTGTTGAGTAGTATGTGATGAGGAAGATTTTCTACCATCAGCAGAATAATTGTTTGTTTTTCCCAGACTTGTTCACTATAAGGCGCATCTGCTTTGAAGACAGATTTCTCCAGTATGTTAGGACAACAGAGTTGTTGTCTCATTAGTCTCCATTTATTTAATAAGCTCAAACCTCTAACGTGTTTTCACCGAATAAGCATCAAATGTATAACTGTGTGGGCCTAGCTAGATGAAGAGGAAGATAAAGAGGTCAAAATCTTGTACTTCAAGAATATCATGTTTATCTTTTTAAAAAAAAAAATAAAATTGCTGAACTGTACACCCCTGTAACAAACTTGCAAAGACAAAAATATTGTCCCATGAATTTTTCCCTCTAAGCTTATTATACCTGAATGTAGATACCAGTAATGAGCAAGAAAGAAAAATTGAGAGATATATATATAAATTTCATGCAAGAAACCTAAACAACTGTAAACTCGTGTCTTTCTACAGATGATGATTCATTCATTAAACCTAGAAACATTTTCAGACTCTAAAAGTAGAATTACATATCTGTGTGGGTATGGGGGTAACTGGAAGAGTGAAGTGATGAATAATTTGAAATGTTAAGATACTATATTAAGAATATACATTTATGACCAGAGCTGGAAAGAGTTCCAAAATTTTCAAGAAACTTAACGACTATGTTTTGGCTATGCTGAATTGATTCTCCCATAAAGGCCAAGTTTGGTAAGCTGAAGGGGGAATAAAGCTCTTTCCTAACCAGCTCCCTAGGCTGAGATGCAGTGCCCCTACATACCTCTTCTCCCCGAGGCAGGCAGCCTGTGTAGGTGCAGCTGATGGCTTAACCATGTGCTGCTGGCTCTTGCAAGTTTCAGCAACCCCTCATTACACAGGGGAAAGGCAGGTACATGCATATATTGCCTACATATGGAAAAATATATATCTATCTTATTTTAAATCTATCTAGAGACATATAGTAATATAAGTAAATAAAGTACTGGAAAAGAAACACGGACTAAACTGGGACTGGGACTGCACTGCTGGTACTCTGGGCTCTGCTTTCAGCATCGAGCTACCACATCCCCACGGTGCTCTCTGCCCACACTGTATCATGCCATAACAACCAACTCCACATGGACCAGCTCCTCATCTGGTGCAAACTGGCATGGCTCCAACAACTTAATCAGAATTTTGCTAATTAGCACCAGCACGAACTGAGGGCTTTCTGCCTGAGGAGATGTGAATATTTTTCCTGCCTGCTGGCCTGTGAAAGCTTTTGCTAGCATGGGATGATCTTTTCTGATGTGGTAGGAAAATGGTTGTGCGTTGTGTTTCCCTTTCTAGAAAGAACTTCTGTGACTGCTTGCTGCGCTGACAAGACAGGCTCTAGCAGGCTGCGGTCTTGTAAGACCCACTGATGTCAAAGAGGACACTGCGAGCACACAGGTCAACTGGAAAAGTGTGCTGCTGACACACTGCCAGAGGAAATGAGCTCCCCTCAGCAGCAGCAGAGAGCTGTGCTGAGCCAAGCAGTGCCCCCATTGCAGTGAAAACTGAGCATATGTGCAAAGTAATTAACAGCTAATGTTTAACTCTTGAAACTAAATGAACAGGGACAGAGCTAGAGAACATCAGTGCCAAGAAACAATAGACCCATTCCAATGGGGGACAAAGTGCAGCACTTTCCCACTTGCTCTGCACTCAGGTCTGTATGCACATTTGGCCGCACAGAATAAAATTTAATACTCTCCTACCATCCTAGCACTACTTATTACTGATACTTGTGACAAAGAGTGTCTATACAGCACAACAGAGACAGTTCCAACTGTGCTATGTGACTCAGCCTCCAAAAGCATAACAGAAACACACCACAGTGCCAGCATTTGTTAGTGAGGCACAGCCAGATTAAGAGATGTGACCAAGGTTACACAGACAAAGGACACTGAGAATCTCTGCTACAATCCCCTTTGTCTCCTACACCAGTAAACTCAGAATGGAGGTTGACAATAAAAACAGTCAATACTGCCAGGGATCATTGTCTTTACTCTGATTTGCATTGATGCTAATGACAGCATGTAGATAAGATGATCAATTTGGAGTGTAAGTTTCATTAGATATAAAGAATCTGGACACTAATGGGCATGAAATCAACAGAATAAAAGCAGTACAGGATGATATAAAATTACTTGATTTCTCTCTGATAAAAGGTAACATTCAGAGAATGGTAAAGGCCCTTCTGGTAATTAAAGGTGTTTGATCGCATCATCTCTCTCAGACATTCTCAAATTTGTAGCTGCAACTATACTGGTGTTAAGAATTGAGGCAGTGGAAAACACAGCACAGTTCTTTTAGCTGATCTGAAAATACAGTGCTCCCATTCTCATCTTCAGTTGCTATTTCTTTCAATGTTGCCAAATGTTAAACAGACCCTAGAAACAAAGAGCTCAGCAGTTAATGTGGTACAATTTACAGTAGGAGCTTCACCTATGTAAAATACAGCTCTGTGTCACAAACCTCCGTTGCATGGGTTTCATACAGAAGATGCAGAGGCTGTGCTGACTTCCACAGTTGTAACTCAGCAGAAGAGCTGAAGCAACAAGCATATTTTATTATGAGAGGCTGCAGGCTTATTTATTTATCCAGCCTATGCACTGGGCAGATGCTAGCAAGAGAAGATACAACCTTTCCCCCAGGCTCGCCCACATGGGCAATTATGTGTCTGAACACCTCCCTCCCGGGGAGAGCGTGGAGTCTCGCTCTGAAGAACAGCAATTCAACACTGCAGGAAGCCAGCACAAGCCAAGGAAGGATGCTGGGGGAATACAGGATAGCACCACGAGTCTCAGCCTCTTCCGTACACCGCTCTTTCATATTCATCTGAGAACCAGTAGCAACACAGCATTACATTTAATAACTTGATAAGGCTGGCAGCAAGAAGACCTGAGCTAACAGGATATTAATCTGAGCGAGTACAAAGTGCAAAAACAAATATGACCCAAAGGGGCACAAAAAGGACTCTGGTTTTTTTGCATTTGCTTTATAAGGAATCCCCCCAGAGATTTTGATCCAGATGGAAGCCAGCAGGGGCAACAGGATACAAAGGTATCTCAGATACAGTGGCACACACCAGACCTATAGTGTTCAGGCACTGGGCTGGATGCTGTGATTTGTGCCAGGGACCACTTCAATTTACACTGATTGCCATTATCTTCAAGGGGCCACTCTTGAAGCCAGGAGTGATTAGTGCTCATGGGAATCAGCGTGGGCAAGTACTAAGAGCTGCAGGTACTGGAGGGCACCTCATGATTCCCTTACAGCAACCTTCTATAATCACACAAGCTGGTTTTATGGCAGCTCTGCAGAACAAACGGCACTTAAGGATGACAGTTCCAGTGCTCCCTTTCTGGAGTAATGGCTGGAGTTGCAGCAGAACCCCACACAGATAATAAAGGGGATAGGCAAAAGAGGTTGCCTTTTAAAGATCAGGCCACACTATGTCCGCTTCCCCAACATTAACTGCAGAATTGCCTATAGTTAGCTCCTCCTTGTTGCATGGCCACTTTCAAAATGATTAGCATGCATCATGACAACGTGACTTCCTCAAGGAGAAGGACTGTCAGTCTACGTGTCTTCACAGCAGTCTTTCACCTCAGTAGGGCATTTTGCTCGTAGACTTAACTATCCATCTGTAGCTTCCAAATGGAAGTTGTCAGCTGTGTAAATACTGTTGGCCCCATGGGAGTTGTGTCCCCAGCCTTTGTTGCAAATAGCAGAGAGAGGCTGGGAAATCTGACAGACAAACTGAGTTCTTTGTAGCCTCCCTCTGAAGCATTTCTGCAAAGGACAGTCCAGAGCATCCTTCCAGGCTTTACATTTTCCTTCCTTCCTGCATCTGCAGGCAGCACATGCTCAGCAGCTGTGTTTCTATCTTCCTTCTAGTGCCAGCTCCTAGCACGAGGGAATGTCTGCCCCTGAAAGTACACATCTTTGAACTCCACTGCAACTGGGACAAAATTTAATGTGATAGGCAAAAATCTGAGTGCTTGTGTTTTGGTCTGGTTGTAATTCAGATCTCATGAGCTGCAAGATCACCTGGGGGTGCTAAAATGACTTGTGTACAGGTGAGAAAAAGGTTCATTTAGTTTCCGGCAGTTTCTCACTGAGAGTTGGGTAGCATCTGTGAAAGGCAGCAATTTAGTTTTGATTAATGAGAAGGGTTTGCTGAGCATAGATGGAACAAACCCAAAAACACTGTGAGCACAATACTGGATTTGCTCATATCCAACAGTCAAACACACAACATATGAGGACAGGGAACTGGCCCCCCAACAAGACATGGACATATTTATGTATTCACATGAGATACAGTCCAGAAGGACTCACAGCCTGGAATCCAATGGCCATACAACTTTTAAGATCATAAGGACAGGCCAAATATCTAGAAGAATGAAGTCTCACCATTGTTACGGGAGGACTTTGTCATAGGCCTGTTTTAATGAGAGTGGTTGATCTATGCCAGCTGTCATTAGTCTGAGCACACTCCAATGGCATAGTCCTTCTGCAGTAATTCTCAACCAAAATTTTGTTCCATCACTGGTGGTTCTGGAGCTATCTTGTCTTTGCTGTGCCCTACGGATGTATGGTTGCACTGGTTCCTCACCTTTCAGGTGGGCTGACATGGCAAGCCCTTATATGCCTGCTACTACTGGGGCCAGCTTGGCAAGGTAGCCCCTACTTACAGTTTGGGGCTATTAAAGCAAGTAAAGCCCAGCATTTCCCCCACTGTGGGAGATACAGTCACACAGGGGCTGTAACTTCCATATCAAGTACTGGCTTCCACTTAAGATGGGGATTTATTCAAAACAGACAGACATGCATTGAAATCAGGCAGGTTTAGAGGCTCTAAAGTGGCATCCTACCAACGCTTCCCCCTTAGGTTCCCCACTTCCTCGGGTTTTCCAGTTCATTCTTCTTTTACCCCAAAATTATTGCTCGTACTTCCTTTTAACTTGATGCACTGTTTTTTCTATCTTCCACTCATATGCTTTTGTTTCTAACTTGCTCCCACACAGCTTCAGCTCCATCCGCCTTCCCCATTTTACATTTCAATCATGTCCTCTCAATCTCCTCTCTCCTAATGAATTCAAGCCTAATTTTCTCAACCTCTCCACACGGCTCCAAACCATCGAGACCTTTTATCCTACCAGTTACTCTCTCCTGCACCTTTTCTAATTCTTCAATATGCTTTCTGTTAATAAGAACAAACCGCTAGAGGTAAAACCTCTATTCTGGCAAGTGGAAAGAGATTTATTAGAAAGAACAGATGAATGCTGAGAGCAGCCCCGTTCCCCCTCTGTGAGGACAGACATGGACAGACACCTGTTTGCAGTGTGGATAGATCCCTAAGGATCAGTCATGGGCAGTGGTGAAATGGGAGTAGCAGATCTGTAGGGGATTCAGTCTCCTTCCTCGTCTACTCCCACTGCGCACACCGCAGCTGCTTGTCATCCAGGTAACAGAACAGTGAAAATCTGATGCCCACTTCGATGGGTATTTAATTTAAAGGGATCTCAGCACTTTTGCACAGTGCAGGTACCTTACGAGCTGGGACAGAACAAGTTCCTTCCAACAGTTCTACCAGTCTGCTTCTACATTGACCTAGAGAGATGGGGTCATGCATTTCATTCTAAGAGTGTGTCTATCAGCCTCCTCATCTATTTCCTGGCAGTACATCACCACTGCAAATTCACAAGAGAGCTCAATCTAAAGACAGAAGGTTTAGCATCTTTACATCCTGGATGTCACCTGTAGAGCGGTCTAAAGGCTTACTCAACCTTAAAGCAAAACCCCTGTGGACTCTCTTAGCATAGCAGTATACAGCCCACTACTAACAGTGGTGGGGCTGTAGAAAGCAGAAATGTTGTTTTGGGGCTTTGTAGATGGTTTATATGAAGTAAAGACAGTATGCCAGTTGTGGGAGCTGATTTCAGAGTCTTCCCCCTCTTCTGCTCGTGAGCTCAGCATGCCAGAATGAGCAGACTGCTGAGGCCAAGAGGAGTATTAACCCTGAAAATACAACCCTGCAGTTATGCTTTGTTGGGGTGTTTTCTACTCACTCTTTTAAAATCTGTGGTGTTTCTGCCACCAAGCAACGAGCAGTCCCAAAGGCATTTTAGCAGCTTCCTTTGGTGAAGTGCATTACCTGACAGAACACAAAGATATGAAATGAAACATTAGGGATTCCTCACAGAGTAACTGAACCCATTACATTTCATGAGGTTTCTACATTTCATTTAGCCTGAAATGAAACAAAGATTGTATGTCTTTCCTGAGTCTATTGAGTGAAAAACCAAATGTACCTTTAACAGAGCTACAAAAATTAGTCTCTTCTTATTAAATCATACTTAACAAATTATAGCAGTGACACAAGTTAATTGCAGAGTTATCTGGAGGACGGGAGAGTTATCATGAGTCACACTGTAATTAGGAACAGAGCATGATTTCTAACAGTTACCAAAGCTATCACACTGGAAGAAATTCTTACTGTGAAACGATGAGCAGTTGCTCGTTACGCTCTAACACGTTGCGGCCAGACCCCAATTACACTGCTGCCATTAATATCTGCTCCAGAAACACTAAGTAGAAGCCCCAGTTGCATTCACTGTGCTATGAAGATGGGCTGTTCAAAAAAACAACCAACTTCAAGGTGTGAGGAAGTATAGCCTGAAAGATGGTGGGGGAGGTATCGTCACAGGCACAGTGAAGAGAGGAGTGAGCAGCACTTGCGAACATCAACCCTGTTTACATTTGGACTGAATAGTTACCCAGAGACTATGGTACAAACAGGATACCATTGCCAACTAAATCCCCCTCACACATCCTGATGGGACAGGAAAAAGGTCACGTCTCTGCTGTTTAAATGCCTGTGGTTGATCATGGGGGAAAAATGAGAAAAGCAGCACCGATTTAGAGTCTGAGAAAGAACTTCAGCAGCAGATTACTGGCTACAGGTAATCAGAGGCTTGGTAAAGTTACAGCTGTAGGAGAAGGGAGAACTGCAGTCTGGAAGATGATAAATGCAAACCAGAAAATCACTGTTGCCTTGAGCAAGAAGTTAAAAACTGGCTAAGTAGGAGTCAGGTGCTGAGACAACTTTAGAGACAGGATAAAGAAGGAAAACAAACAAAAGCTAAGATTTTCTTTTCACTAAAGGATTAGGGGACACTTGGGGGGCTTCTCTGGACTTTCCTCCAGAGAAAGATCAGAAATGTACTGAAGCACTTACACACTGAGAAGGGTTTGGATGATCATGATTCCTTCACATTAGAGAACAATATGTATTGCCCAAGATAGCCAAGATATTCACTATGCCCCTTCCCAGACCTCAAGTGCCAAGCTGCAATCATTAGTATATAAACATAGAGAAAAGTAGAAATATTTAATCAAGTCTAACTGGGTGAGCTTCTTCTCTCAAGAGAAGTAGCCGGAGTATCTTGTGTCTGCTAGTACAGTCCTGTCATTTCTTCAGAACCTCCAAGTGCTTTCTGCCTACAGTTTCTCTTGGGTAAGAAAGTAACTGCTGATAAGAGACCTGCATCAGTGTGGGGGGTGCTAACAGTCCCTGGAAGATTTAATGCTGCATTTCAGTAACAGCCCACAAAGCATTTGGTGAAACTTCCTCGTTAAGCTGCTTTACAATAAATCAGTGCTAAACTGTAATTGCAATTTGCTTTTCAAGAACACTCATATCTCAGAAGTCTATAAAAGTTCAGGATCAACATCAGCTCAGCCAAATTTTGCACTTCAGACCCTTTGTTTTTCAGATTTGAACTATCCACAATTACCTTCCTTATATACCTCTGACATTTATGAGATCTATAGCCAATGTGTTCTGAGGCGGTTGGCAGGAGCACAGCATTATTCACACTACAAGATACCACTTTCTGTAATAACTCAGAGTGAGGGGAAGGTGCAAGGAAGGCAGCCCAACCTATGTGCAAAGAAAAATAACGTATTTCCCTTTTCTCTGCTACAATAAAAAAGTGGGTTTTTTTCCATTCGCATCTGAAAAGGGAGCTCTGGGAGAAAAAGGTCTCATTTTAAGCTCCATACCCTCCAAAGGTATGGAGGACAATCTCACCGGCATGAAGGGGAGAGGAAAAAAAAATGAAAAAAAGATAATGATAGTCAGCTCTTTCTGTCAAACTCCTGTCATTTGCTATCACAGCCAGGCATACCTCCCCCCGTGTTCCTGGGATCGCATCTCATCAACCTGGGGCTTGTGCATGCCTACAGTAATCAATGTTTTGCAGAGGGCCCATGGAGTATACGGCACAGATTACCATTTTAAGAAAGGAGGCATTTGGAAGCCTATTTCTGAAACAGATGCAAACAGTCTTTCCCAAGGCTCACAACACGATGACGTCCTTGCATCTCCTTTCTCACCAGATGCCCCCAGTGGTACGGTCTGCAAGGCAGACCTGGCCGGATACATCACTGACTCAGCCTCTGCCAACAGGATCTTGCAAATTCGCTGGTAGAAATGAGAGATCATCTGCTCTCAGGACTAGTTTCATTAACGGCCAAATCTTGATATAGCTGTTCCAGTGCAAATCTCCGGGACAGACACCTGGGCCATTTTACCCAGCGTGAAAACTGGGAGTGCTACCCTGGTGGGAATCTGCAGTTTACAAAAGATAAGTGCAGCTACACGGGTAGTTGAAAAATGAGAGCTGGATGGTAGATTCCCATTTTAGAAGGGACTCTCTGGGGAGCACTTCAGTGGAAAAAACATATGCCCTGATTTCCTATTAAATTCTTGCCACTCTTGAGTGTCAGAAAAGGGAGCTCAGCAGGTTAGTACACAGCGTACAGCTCTCGCACTAACGGTAAAGTATTTTAGAAATGTAAACATAGCTGTAGTGCATGTAAGTACAATGGGATCAAAACATGATGCTGAAAAAGGGACAGTTAATCGGATCTGAATGGCATTTGCAGAGATCAGCTAATGAACATGTCAGATAATCAACACAGGGTAAACTTCACCACTATATTCATTATCAGGGGCAATTTTCTCACTTTGAACAGAACTAATTTTTGCCAGTGTTACCCTCCAATTCTACTGCACTTAGTAGAGATTAGTTCTGTGAGATTCATGTTTCCAAAATATAAATCATATGCTTCATCATTTTCTATTTTTTCCCTTCTCTATTTGTGCTTTAACAAACATTTTAGAAGAGTCTACCGATGCTTTAAGCTTATTCTTAATGCACATCCAGTTAGTCCTTTCTACAGCTACTTGTCATTTAAAAATGCTTAATTTCAAAGTTTAGTTGTAAGAACTTTGCAGCAATAACAATTTTCAGGATACATGTATGAAGAAAATGGACTCCTGCAATACAGGAAATAAATTATATTCAACCCAGTTAGCTGTTTCTAGAAAAACTTGATTTCTATCCTTATTAGCTCCATTATCTGCTTATAAAAGGAACAAACAAATTAATTTTACTCTAAAAAAAAAAAGAAAGAAAGAAAGAGTGGAGTGGGAACGTTTTCTCTTTTGGCACTGACTTTCTGATCACTAGAGAAATAAATGTGGCAGAAATGATCCACGCCATGCTGAGTATTTTAATGTAATGGGCATCCTCTCATTTGTACTGAGGACAATTTCATCTCTGGGATGTTAAAAGCTAAATTGCATAGTCAGATAACAGAAGCTAGGAGATCACAGATGAGTATAAGATCTGTTAAGGTTTTGTCTACCACAATGGACCAGCATTTTTCACTCCTGCTCAATATTTGTCATCCATTAAATCTGCTTAGGAGGTCAGTCCGGCAGTTCACACGCATTCCATCTGGTTTCACAGAATGCCACATCCCTTTGTGACTAGTAAAGCCAAGGAAATCGAACAGCAAATAAACTACGTTGCCTCAAACAGCACAAAAACACAAGTAATGATAAGTTACATGCATTTAAGTTTACCCTCTGCAGTGCCACGTAAAGTGGGAATGAGTGGTTTATGATGCAAGAATTGATATATTTGTGGTTCCCCTGTAACAGCTCAAAGACACTTTTACCTTTACTGAGGAATTATAATCCCCTTGCATATCAATGTCAGGGCAGCTTATTGAGAATTCACTCTTAGCATTTGGCCCTGTATTGAGCAAGACTGCATAAGCCAAGCAGTGGGGAACACGCTGCCAAGAAGGTAACGATATATAGGCCATCCTGTATTTTAATTATGGAGAAGAGCACAACGTATTCTGACAGATGATGGAAGTCTGCATTGATGGTTTTTTTGATGGAAGCCTGTCTTGGTGAATGAAATGTCTTTTAGTACAGGAAAAATAATGAGCTCCCTCGTGTAGGCTCAGCTATTTTTAAGAAACCATTTTCTTTCTGCTCCACAGTTACCAGCCAAACTACACCAATCCTTTCAGACATGGCTCAGGGTAAAAAAAAGAATAGCTGGAAATGCACAGCACCCAGCCTGTCATTATGGATAAGGAAACAAACTGTGCCAAGGAGAACTTCACTCTGACTTAGAAATCCCACCATTCGATCAACAAGGCCCTCTACCGACTGTGCCGCTGTGCAGTCACAGACAGCTCAGATTCCAAATGGCAACAGGATTTACTCCCAGCATCACCTTCATCAACAGTCAGATTCACCCAGTACTTACCCCTGAGTGTTGCCACCCTGAGCCCCTGCCCTGGCACCTGACTCTGTCAGGGCACCTTCAGCTGAGTCTTGATGCTTTATATTTTTCTACTGGATTCCCAGACCCTTTCACCACAGCTCAGCTTTCAGCTCTAGTTACCGCCTTCCTGCAGCTTACTTAGGACTGCCCTTCTCTCCAGGGACCATCAGACCCTTCTGGCTGTGATTCCTTTAGAAATACTTTACAAGAAGCCTCTCTACAGTTCCTGTTTCCCCCAGCCTATCTCAAGCTGCGCAACAGAACCATCAAGTATTTTGTATGACACACAGCATCATGTATCCACAGCTACATTTTCCACAGATGCCGGTGTTAAGGAGATATAATTTCTGGTTATTTTTAGCTAGGAGGGTTATTGTCCTAAAAATCAGATTTCTCTATCAATAAGCCAAATATAACCCAGAGCAAAGGTGATTGTGTTGTACTCTGGGGGAAAACAAATGCCAATGCCACAGCAAGTGTTTCTAAACAAGTGGCAAATTTATAGGCACATAGGAAGAGCTATGAGTAAGCACTGAAATGAATACTGACCATAATAAAACAGGCTAATAAAATGATCATCACATTCTAATTATGGGAAGGAAATAACTTCTAGTAATACCATAGCCTTAATTAACTACTATGAAGAAAATGTGGTGGTAAATTAAAACAGAAGCAAAAATTGGAAATCAGAAGTTAAATAATATTTTCCTGGAGAAAACAGGATAGTTTGCCTCGCATTCCATACCCTTAAGTAGAATGGAGTCCCTGAAATTATTCTGAGCCTAATTTTTGTCTGGAATGAATCAGCATTGATGCAGTCACTTCAAAAGCATGAGAATTACAAACCAGAGACCTGAAAACTTAAGGGGAGGGAAAAAAATAAGGTCTTCTCTACTATCATTAATCTTTCATGAGCCATCTCAGATTCCTGCAAATTTATTCATTATTTGAAAGTATTTCCCAAATCGTCAGCATGAATCATTTCCAGACTTTGGGCAGTTCACTAAAATGTCCATTTCATCAGCACGCAATTCAAGATATGCAGTTTTGTAGCACATTTCTGCTTCTGCTTCGCCACCGGAAATGTTTCAGCGGGGATATAACAACAAGGAGAACGACAGTACACATCCAGTGTGAGCTGATGTATTTCAGGAAAAGGAGAATATTCTTCAGGGAAGCCAGACCCAGACGAATTTCTTATACCCCGCAAGCATTCTCAAATATCATAAGCAAATTATTCATGAGCATAATTGAGAGGGATGTGGTGAATTCAGCTGCATCTTTCAGTCAAAGCTGGAACCCATTTTCAAACTCCTGGCCTCAGCACATGAAAGATGAAGTCAAGCTCATTAGTCTGAATTATAATAAAAGGTAAGATTTGATTATAAAGCTAATTCTTAATTAACTATAAATCTCTAAAAGGACATGGCCAAATAGCGGATTAATCCTTGAAGCATGACAGCCACATTTGGACAACCAGCACCCACCTGCAGCTCTGCATCCCCCTGGGAGAGTAGCACCAGTTAAAGCCTGGACACAGAGCAGCAGCTCTCTCCTCCCATGCACAGTTGCTCTGGTCCAGAAACCAGGAGGTCATAAAAGTTACCAGAAGAAACCATTTTTCCTGAGAGTCAAAACTTGCTCATATATCTCAAAAAAAAAAAAAAAAAAAAAGAGGAGGAGGCAGTGTACAAGCCTGCCTTCAAATGCCACTCAGCCCAGATGCAGTTAGTTATTTATTTCAAAGAAAAAACCCCATAGCCCCTGCCCTTAAAGATTATCCTATAGATCATATCTTTGAAATTGCTGCTTGGTCTGATTTTTTCTAACCATGCCAGCCTGAGGCATTGTTCACTGAAGATAATTCAAATTTGGAGAAAGTCCTAACAGAGGTATTAGGTAACCTCAGCTCTATGAACTGACATTTGTAACTAACTTTAAGAGGAGCGTCATTCCTTTAACCACCAGCAGCACACCTCAGGAATCATGCTCATCCAACTGCATTTTGGCACAAGAGCTTTTCTGAACAGTAAAGAAATCACCAGGATGTCTTTGTGGGTCAACTTTTGGTCCAACCTCAGCTTGGATGGGAGTAAATAGGCATTTTACCAAGTCTCTGAGGACACGTCCTGTATTTCTTGTAAATGCTCCTTCTCCCTCACTTTGTGCAGGGGAAGAATTCCTTTGTACACAGGAAAGACTGAAGCCCTCGTGCAAACCCAGTGTTTACCTGAATCCTTTCACTCAATTGACACCTTGCTGATGATCCAGGTCACTCAAGCTTGATGGATCACAATTCCCACCGTGGGCAGAATGGGGTTTACCTCAACTACAGCCACAACTCAAGCACGTCAAAGAACCGCCATAGGACGCTGAGCAGTATTGACAGCTCAAGTCCCCGTGCCTGTCATTTCCAACACTTTGTGCAGGCAGCATTGGGAGGCTGCAGCATCTGACAGCTAGAGAATAACAACCGACCGCACACATCCCAGTGCTGCAGGGGAGAGACTTTGACAAATCAGCCTGGACTGTCTTGAATTAGAGTGGACAGACTCTGTCTATGATCCTGAGGACAACATAAGAAATCTGTGCTGTACATCCTGAAACAGAACTGGAAGTAAATATGAAATGGGTTCCCAGGGGCCCAAGTAGTTTACGCACTTGGACTTGGCATTTTTTTCCAGCTGTCACTTCCAAACAGTGCCTGGTGCCCAGTGAAGATGGAAGTTGTTTCTTCAGGATCCAAAGATCCCTTAGCTGTTGTTAAACAGCCTGATCCAAAGCCTCCTCCCCGAAAGCTGGCAACCACCACCCATTTGAGTACTCCATCACTTCCAGACTACCTGGGTGCTGACTTTCCAGGGTCATTTCAGAGTCTGTCACTGAAAGGAATGAACAGACAGGAGCTTTTCTTGGCACTGGTTAACCACGTCACAGGCACTCACGAGACACATCCTCTGTCTCCCCACCGCAGCCACAGCAGTGGATGGCTGTGTAGCAGCTCTGGGAGAAGGCTCTTGCCCCTTCACCACCTCCACCACCTGCACAGACCCCATTGCTTCCCCATACTAGCACCAGGGTCCCTTTAGGCAGCTGCCAGGATTAGTGTATTCAGAGGACAAATCTCCAACCCTAATTCATCACACAAGTGCCAAAGAAGTCTATAGAGGAGGAAAGGGCAGTGGAAAGGAACTGTTAGGGACTGACCACAGCCCCCAGTCCATCTCCCTGTGCTGCTGGGGGGAAAGAGAGGTTGGGAGTTGGTGGGGGGAAGCAGAGGAACTGGGTGTAAAGAAGCGAAGCAGAGCCTGGGAAAAGAGAGGGATAGGGGAAAAGTATTCTTTTAATTTATTTGTTTTCCACTCTCCAAACCTATTGTAATTGGCAATAAATTAATTTTCTCCAAGTTGAGTTTGTTTGATCCACAATGCTAACTGTCCTTTGTCTTGACCCACATGCTTTTTAATCTTATTTTCTCCCCTGTGTCATCCTGCTGAGGGGGAGTGAGGGAAGATCTGAATGGGCAGCTGGACAAAGACAACCCACCATAGAATATATCAAAATCTACTTTTCAGATGATGAAAGCTTTCTAAAAATGGGGAAAATAAGGGAGACAGCAGTAAAGCGTGCTAGAGAAATTTTCATCCTGAGACCTCAAGATGTTTTTCAGAGATCAAAGACCCCATCATACCTAGCTTTATGAGGGTCTTCAGGGAAAAATGAGAACAAAGTAACAGCGTCCTTGACCCCATCCAGTCATGTTCACAACACATGCAGCTCTATCACTGCTAATGGCCAAACACGAGGGTAGTGAACAATAGAAGGTAACACATCCACTATTACTTTGACAGACTTGCAGTGGGGAAATACAGTCCTACTATCTAGTTTAGGAATAGGCCTCCCTGACATCCAGCTATCAGGAAGCACAAACAAACCACACTTGTGGGGAATTAGATTGTCCCCAGAAAGACTGAATGTCTTCAGAAGCATTTCCAAACTTTCACTTTGACAAAGTAAAACCAGTTCTGTATGTGTTTGCAAAGCTTCATCACTATGGAACAGAAAGCAGAGAGAAGAAAAATGAAAGCCATACTATAAACCATTTTAAACAGAGAAAACTGTGCATTGTGAAAACTTTTTTCTTTTTTTTAATGTTAGAACATGATTTTATGTGAAGAGCTACACTGATCTTACATAGGATGCATGATTAATGGAGGAGCCGATGCTCCTGCTGGTCCATGGGAACAGCAGAGGGACAATGGTGTTATTAGATAACAGTGTTATCACCTGATATATGTACATTTTAGGTTATGAAAAATGAAGGTTAATGTTCCATAAACCATGAAAACTAGTTAAGAAAGAGCTACACTAAGGTCCAGCAACAAAGTGAGCGTGGAAGAAGCACAGACATTGCTGAGCTACAGAACACAGCCTTCACAGATAAATCGAAGTTTGCAGTGACAAAGTGTGGCATACACAACTGCTGCGCGGTAAATTCACGGCACAACTGACACCCAATGCATTATTGATTAGAATGCAACCGTGCCAATCTAGCTGGAGAATCTGCTGAAATCAGGCTGCAATCCTGATCACTGAAGAGCTCCGCACAGTGAAAGAGAGACCCAGGTAATGAGAGAGTTGCCTAGTGATCCTCTGGCATGTCATGCTGAGAGATGGGGACATTGCTGCTGTCAATAGAAAAGCCTCACTTTAAGACATATAGTGCCTGGCTCTGCCCGGGGACACTCTGGTTTTGTTGTGCAGGATCCCATCGCTACTTTGATTTCTTCAGCCCGTGGCTGGTCTGAGACACAACACAGGGAGAGAACTGTGGCCTGTAAGGGAGATGGGAGCGCAAAGCCTTCTAAGAGCAGCTTCCACCTGGCTCGGCAGGAATTAGAGATTGCTATTCAGGGTGATCACGACTTCAGAAATATTTTCTTTCGTTTTCAAAAAGGAAAATTTTGGGTTTTAACTGAAGCATTTTCAGTCTTCTCTATGAAGAAGAACAGTTGTGCTCAGACCATTGCCTTTCTGTAGCCAAGGATTCCTCTGATCCAGAGCTGCAGCTTGAAGGAAGCCATGGAAAGCTTTTGGAAGGCACTGCTGTACTTTTTAAGACTTGCATCATGCTGAGAAGGAGGTGGGTCACCTTTGCTATATCTATCCTCAGCAAGAGCTATGTTCCCTGGAAGGGAGGCAATTCTGTTGGCAATTGCAGACTCCTATGTTTGTATTTCTATTTCTAAAATAGCTACAATGCAGATGCCAGAAAAACATTTGCTTGGAGAAGTCGCCGTATTATAAAACCTGCTCTGCTGATGGGAAAGCAAGTCACACCCTAGCTGCATGCAATTTCCCTTGAAGACTTCCTCCTGTCACCGCTGGCGCCTGCATGCTGTTCTTTACCATCATATAACAGCGAGTGCTGACAGTGTTTGCTCCCACTGCTGCATGAGTTTCAAAGCAAGAGAGATCTGAGCCCATTAACTTGATTTTTTTCTTGCTTATACCAATCCAATCCTGGCTCCCACCACACCTATGACACTCTTCCCTTCAAGCTCGAATCTGCAGCTGTAATTCCTATCGAGCTTTATCAATAGCTATTAACATCCTTCTACAAGTTCCTAAGCCTCCAATTGACTTCCAGGCAACAGGATTCATCGCCGTTTCTTGCTCTAATAGAAAAAAAATACTGCTCATGTCACTTTGCAAATGCTTCAGCGGGCCCTAGCTCCACTCCTTCACTCTTCCTGAGATGAATCCTTTAAAAGTTGTTGATTGTGACTATAGATCTCCTGGCACACGACCAAATTTCTTCTTTACAGTGTTAAAGTCTGTCCAGCTGCCAATCCCCCTTTCCACATACACATAAATAAATGAGCTGCTGAGAGCATTTTCAGCCTGTTATCACTGTATTGGGTGTTCCACACAGAGAAAACTGGAGCAGCTACAACTCATACTCCTTTATTTAATATGTATCAGTGCCAACCAGTATCTAATGGATGTAATGATTGAATAGTGACAAGCATATTTTTCCAGCCCAGTTCTCCTTTGGCAATAATGCCCGACCATGATTGATGACTCTAATACCAAAGCAGTCAGTTTGTTTGTTTCTTCTATAGGCTTCATTTTTCAAATTTTCAAAGAAAAAAAGGATGGAAAATTGCGATGACTACTGAGATACCAATGTGAGTTCAGTTGCTGTTTCCGCAGGCCACCAAACCACAAAGGTCAGGTTCACTAACACACTATCTTAGTTTATTCTAGCATAATTCACGTGGTTTTATATCAGTATAAAACTGGTCTGTCACAGTGACACATGCAGCTCCCTGGGTGAGGGATTCAGTTACTGGTGTGGAATGAAAGCTGAGCAGGTCTGATGGGATCACAATAGGTATATTTCACGCATACTTATCAAGTGCCCACACAAGATCTCAAGAATAAAAGAAGAGTGTCAGCAGCACAAATGAAAAGAACAAAACAGACCACACTCAAGGCATGGTTTTCCTTTTTTACACTGTCTTTAGAAGGCAGCAGCAGATCCCAAGGACATCTGAGAGCAGCATGGAAACATTGACATGCAAAACTGAGCTAGGAGACATTCTACAGCAGGGAGTGAGACCACACAGTGTATGTGACTCAAAAATAAGATAGTTAAAGTTTGTCTCGCCTAAGGAGAATCCACTGGGAGGCAAAGTACACTGCTGTATGCTACAGACAGCAATTACCTAGAAAAAGAACAGAGGAAATGGAGGAAAGCTCTAAAATAGGAACTCGATGGTGTATTTTGCTCTCAAAGGAGAAACCTGGCAATGTTGTATTTGTAGATCAACTCCTGTATTTTTTATCAGGAGCAGACTGGACCTGGCTTACTGATTAGTTTTGTTGTTAAATTTTTGTTGGAAACTTAGATTTTTATATGCTTTTTACAAAGGAGTTACATGTGTTTTGGGGTACACAAAAAAAATGAAGTCTTGCTCCTTACTGAAACAGCAGACACATACATGAGCGATGCTCAAGGGCTGGACACAGGAATGTATCTGCCTCTGCTGAACCCTACCCAAGGCAGACACTGTTTTCGTGTCCCACCAGTGTAACAGTAGAGTCACTATGACCAAGGTAAACTGAACAACAACAAAAAAACCCCTAACAAAACAAAAGCAGGGGGCCATTTTCCATGAGCCTCTGAATGGTGCACAGTGAACATACGCAGGCTCAGAAACCCAACTGCCTCTTTCTCAGCTCAAGATGCAACACACATAGAAGCAGAATTTCTCCTGAGCCATAAGCAGAAATAGCCTCTCTCTAAAATTTCCCGAGCCCCATTTATATGAGGTCTTAGAAAGCAGTAGTGCTTGCACTTCAGAGCCAAAGACAAAAGGCAGTTGTAGAGATGAGTCCCCAGAGGGATCTTTGCTTGTCCTTAGTCTAGAGAACTTCTCGCTAGTCTATTATACTGCTCCTAATTTGAAACATTGTGTGATATATAGGAAAGGTTAAGTAGAACTGATCAGCAGTAGAAAGTGCATTTTACACTGAATTAGGTAAGAGTAAACAAGAGTCAGCAGCTGTGTTATATAGTTGATCTCTACTACAGTGATCCCATACTATTCTTGCAAATCCTCTCCTGAAGGATACCACACTTACATGCTTGGAAAAGCTGACAAAATAACACTACAACAAAGATCTAGTTGAGTTTTGAAGAAATGAGCAAAAATTTTCATTCATTCTTGGTGATATAAAGTCATGATTCTCAGTCACAGATCCAATGCCATTACTGACACTTTTCATTCAATTCTACAATATTTGCTGAAAAGTCCTTGAACAGCTCACAATCCTGTAATCAAAGACTACAGATTAGTCAAAGGCAATTTATAAGATCTTAATTTGTAACCTGGATCAGACAAAACCTGGCCTGGAAGTGCTCCTTCTCCAGGTGCATCTAGATATTTGTTGCTACCAAAACATTACTGCTCATGTTATAAATAGCCCAGCCCTGCAAGAATACACATAATTAACATCTATAGTATTTGATAAAAATGTAGTGGTATAAGAACATACAGAGACTCATAAGAACATACAGAGACTCACAAGTCACTGAAGAGAGTGACTTGGATTCAGGCCTCTGGTCAAAAGCAAATGCATGAAAAGAGACTGGAGAAAAAGAAGTGACTTTTGTCAGCTTAGGTAGAAGTAAAGAATAAAAAGGACTAGAGAGCAGCATGGTGCTCTCAGGGAGCAAACAGAGCAGAGTTCCGGTATTTGAACAGTTTACTATTAAGCAGAGGCTGACCCACTGCTGGTATTTTCAGTTCTTTAGACACAAATTTCTAAACAAGCGTAGTCAAGAAATACAGACAAAATAAAGAAATTTTGCTGCTTATCAAATCCATACACAGACTTTTTTTTTCCTTTACTTCACAAACAACCGAAATTCAAGATGTACTTTTCTCAGAGCAGTTTGAAAGTCCCTAGCATTTCTTGTCCTTCAGTGATTTGGTTTGCACACACAACCAGATGTTTATCTATGCAGGTAATTCACAAGAATAATTTTGAATCATTACTGCTCCCATTTGCTTCTACAGTGGGAACACTCAAGGTGGTGTTGAATAACAGAGACCCAGCAGAGTCATACAGGGTATAAAGCTTCCTGAAACCCTCATAATCCAATTCTAACAGAGGAGATTCAAGTTAGCATAAACACAATCAAGGGTAAAGAGCTGCTAAGAAAGCCACCTCAAGGGAGGTTGCGCAGGATGGCGATAGTTGCAGCCATAGATCACTGCCTCAGAATCATCTGAACACTCTTTGAAAAATAAATATACATCAGCAAAACTCCAAACTCTGCTCAATCCAGTGAAATTACCAGTAATTGCCTTAAATCTTATAGATGTCACAGAAATGGGTCTTAAAGATATAGCTCTCATAAAATAAGACTTTTTCCCCTCAAAAAGCTATTTCATATTTAAAATCATTTGCAAAATACAGTGGATACAGTACAAGTTCCAAACGTTTAGGTCTCTAGGTCCTGAGAGTTGCTTCATTGTTAACTGGGTAAAATAAGATCTGATATATTCTAATCCATCTCCAGTTTGGTTCAATAGACCTACTCTGTACAATACGGAGGGTGGTGATATGTCACTGGGAATTGTAACTCACAGAAAAACTGGCTTCTTTGAGGTTCTTTGAAGTGATGTTCCTATTCTTGGGATATTTTCTAAAAGCCCTTGCTAAATGATCCATATCCTCTACTGCAGGTAAACAATAATTGATTTTTCTGTTCTTTCTAAGCACTGCCCCATTGCCAACATACATTTCTCATTTAAGCTCCTGGAGCATTTTGTTGTCTTTCTAGCTTAATCTCGCCTTTCCATAAACTTAGTTTATGAGCCTTCCCATCTGTTTCTGGGAGAGGTGTGTGCATGTTCTGTACGTGTATCTCTGTATTGCTGTTAGCCAGACAGATGTATGTTTGCCGACTGCACAGCATGTACACGCAGCCTGTCAGGAGAGGAGCTGCCGTGACAATGCTGTAAAACGAGATTCTGAATCTGCTTCGCTGCTGATCCTGCTCCCGGTTTAATATCTGTGACCGTGATAAATTATGTTGGACATCTTGGCTTCTTACTGAATCATAGCCTGCAACATAACATCTCTACCTACTGTTACACACGTATTTTGGGGATTATGAGCTCTTTGTGTGTATTAAGATTCCATTTTTTGTCCCATTACTATTCTGGATTTTATGCTGATAGTAAAGCAAATTGTTAGCATCACACTCCTCTTTATCTGTTTGCCAATAACACGTAACCTCAAAATATTGAGTGAGGAGTCTTACTGAACTGCCCAGCCCTCCTGCTTAACATTAGTACCTTGGGAAGATGCATCTTATACAATTAAATAAAGGTCGGTCCTAACTGGGTTTGGTCCTGAATAAAATGGACCCTCTACCCCTTAAAAACAACCAACCAGCCAACCAACCATGTCCATATATCCATAACACTAACAAAGAGTCCTGTATTTACAGTGTGCCTCTGTGGCTGGCTGTGCCCTGGCTGGCAGGCTGTGAAACCAGCCCTTCCACATGCTGCTGCCCACATAGGGACATCAACTCCCCAGTTATTTAAAGCTTCAGGAGCAAGATCTAGATTCAAGGGCTGCTTCATTACTGCAATAAGCACAGGGTGCATCTTATTTTAATGCTCCTGGGATGGCTTTGTATACTTAGGTTAGCTGAAGAGAGCAGCAGACAGATATCTTTTGCTCAAACCCCTGGTCCTAGCAGGCAGTGTTGTGTGCTGGTAACCTGTCACATTATGTGTTCACAGCACTGTACTCATTACCTTTTTGGCTAGAGTTTAAAGAGAAGGTATGAAAGGCTGTTCTTTCACAGAAGCATTGTGCATGATCACCCCATCAACACGAAGCTGGGTGCATCCACTGCCCTCTCAGCTCCCTTATTCTGCTTGCACGTTAAGGTTAAAAACATCTCCAGATTTTGTGTCTTTTTCTGCTCTTTGGTGATTTTTCATAGCAGGGGCTGTGTTTCTCTTTTTAGGTCCTCAGCTGGGAATTTCACCTCACTAAGCTCTTGCTATTGTGGGGACCTGTGACCTTCAGCATACCTTGGGCCCTCTTGCTCTTTTCTTACAGCACAGCATAGCTGTAGCCTATGATTTCTACTGAAAGTCTTAAATTTCTGAAGGGAAGCATTTTGCACTTCATGGCTATGTGAAGCCATGGAGAACAGATTCCTCCAGACACTGCATTTAACCCCACCCCAATTTCTCTCCAGACTTGTATTTCCGAAAGTCGAAAGACTCTTGGTTAGAGCGAACAGCTGAAAAGCATAAATACTCCTTGTGGGAGTTTACAAACCAATATATTTTTCTATGAAGTGAGCATTCCTCTCCCTGTAGATAAAACACCAGCAAACCTCACTTAATCATCAGGGAAACACGCACCGCAGCTTGAAAGAGTTTATGTCCTTCAAGGACAGCTCAGGTTCCTGCTTCACCAGATCTAAGCACAGTAAGGTTAAAGTGTCCATGAACACACCACCTCTTGACACTTTCTCATGAGTGCTTGTAGAAAGGTCTCCTCCAATATTGAGACTGGATCATTAAATACAGCACGGTGTTCAAGAGCAAGTACAAGTATTCCATGATTCAGAACACAGTATTTACTTGCCCTAGAGAGGACAAGATCCCGTCTGTGCCTCGTACTCACGTCAAGTGCTCTTGGTGGAGCATTGCTGGATCCACCTACACTCACCAATTTTAAGTCAACACTCAATCACAAAGAAAAGTAGAGAAACAACTTTGTAGCCAAAGTGCCTTTATATTGCTACAAGACACGTTTTCCTGACACCTGCTGTTGCTCCAGCCAGCAACCTTGAGTGCCAACAGCCCATGTGCCAGGCCAGCAGCCGGGCCACATGTCCCAGAGAGGAGGGCGATAGCAGAAAGAAATGGGGGAGCAGCTCATTTACTTACATCACCCAGACTGTAAAAACCCAGATGCAGACAGGAAAGAGAGGGAAAGCCATAGAACTAAAAGGTTTGTTTTACTGGTGGTGGTGTTGGGTTTTTTTTCCCCTCTTAACAAATTAAGTAAGTCTAAAGACTACAGCTTGCATAATTTAACATGTCTGTAAACATGGAACATGCATAATTGATGTTAAACAACATGCTAATCACCTCATAATGTGAATAGATGAGCAACCTACCTGCGGTTTATGTATAAGTAACAAGATGGAAGCTTACTGAGCTCTGTATAATAAGGTTTTTTCCCACCTCTTACATTCGTGCCTCAGCACGATGGTAAACCACAGCCTAGGCAGGAAACCTAATGTATTATTTATGTTAAGCTTTGAACTGAAATACTTTTCTCCATTTTATATAAACATATATATTACTCTTTCAAACACAATGATTGATTCTGTCAGATCACAGTAAGAATAAGTTCCTACTGTCTTTAAAAAGGGGACAGTCATGCAGCGAATGTCAGCAGTGGGGCAAGATGCTCAGTTCTCAGTGAAGTGCAACAGACATGGTCACAATCCCCTTCCCATTGCTGTAGCTGCTTTGGAAACTTCACAGTGATCCAAAGAGTTATACAAGTGCCTACACCAGGGACCACTGCAAGAGATCCCTGCATAGATGACCTGTGATTTTTTACCTCTGTCAACTTTAAGACATGAGTGAATCCACCAGAGAGTACAGTACTGTCAAGAGGATCCAGAGTTGTTACTACTTCCAAGACCAAAGTCCTGATTTTCTGGTAATTAACATTGATCTTGGCATTAAGTAAGCCAAAGCAAACCATTAGGAAACAAACTCCAGAATATCCTCTGGTGGAGAAACTGATGTTAATATGCAGAGATCCATCAATGCTGTTGCAAATATAGATGCCATCAGCAGTGAGACACAAGTTCCTTTCCTCCAAGTATTCCCATGCAGAATGAAGGCATTAGGTCTGTCTGCTCCCACAGAAACTGGGGATTTCTATCCAGAGAACAGAGGCACTATTAGGGAAATAAGAGAAAGCATTGAGGAAATAAAAACAGTAATAAAAATATATGGAGCAGCAGTTGCAGAGGGAGAGCAACAGGCTCCAGCCAGCAAACAGCAGGCATTATAGGGAATCCAGAAAGCCACAAACACCAGGATGCTGAAAACAGAGACAGAGCTCCTATTGACTTCAGAAGGAATATGACTGAGCTTAGGAGCAAATGTAACATGACTGTTATCACATTTTCTCCTCCCAAGATGATGCAGATGGGGGCTGAGTTGGACTAAGAGGCATTGCACAAAAACAAAGCACTGCGTTCACAAGTACCTTCCATCCAGCTAACACAATACAAACGACTTCTGCCTTGTCAGAGGTCTGGCTTTAATTAAAATCAATCTTGAATAATTTACATGGTATTTCATTAAATGCATGCTGAGTTAGACCAGGGCACTACCACTGCAATTTGATGTATCCAGATATGAGCTGAGAAGCTAAGGTCATAACAGTGCATTTCTATTTCTTTCTCCTTTTTTGGAACCTGCTGTTTAAAACATCTAATAATTTTTAACCTTGCTTCAGGCAGACCAGCTCTCTCCCATGGAATATGTTAGCCAGAAAATTAAAAGACCATAGATAGCCACAAACAGATGCAAGTCATTCTGTTTTAGTGCCAGAGCTGTTTCACCAACGGCACTTTAGAAGTCTGATATGAGTTCCAGGATGTCCAAATGGTGCTCTCAGTTGAACAAGGGGTAAATATTTAATGCTGGGGGAGAAAGGAAAAAAAACCCAAAAAACTAAAGAGAGGAAAAAAAAAAAACAAACAACCCAACAGAAAACCACTTGAGACAGAAAGAACAAGGAAAGGTTGTATGAAATAAAAGAATTGAGTAAAAGCCTAAATGAGGCAGACAACACAGCTAGGACCAGCTGTACTGAAGATAAAGTGGTTTTTCTGTCCCTAAAGGTATAGGCACCCTTTTAGGGTGCTGGCTGGAAAAGCTAATTGTCCAAACTGGAACTCCAGGCTCATTTCCCACTGACCACTCCATGCATATCTGTTGGGGTGAATCCTCTTTAACTTGGTTCACTTGAACTTCAACATCACGACATTAAATAGTCTTTTTATTAATTTAACTAATTTTGATGAAGGTGTGTTCCAAAGCTCCTGCACAAGTCCTTGAACCGGCAGCTTGCAAGGATGCAACCATAATAGGAGGCTGGCAAAGAGCAGCAGAGGAAAGGGGAGAAGTGTCCACACTGAAACATGGACTGTTTGTTGCCAGGGAAGAAAAAGCACACAGGACACTTGCACTGGGACCGAGAGGCTTGGCCCTGGAGCTGCAAAGGGCTATGAAGCCAGCTTGGATTGCTTAGATACCTTCATGCATAAAGTGTCTCCCCAGGAGACAGATGCAGTAGCTCCAAGTCACCTAGAGGAAAGGATATATCTCTGTCAACCATCAGTTTCCAGCTTCACACGTCAGCCTTCTCCAAGAGCACTGACATACTAGAGACTAATCCACCTTCGCATTCCCTTCCTGTCTTGCACCAAGGACAGCCTTCAGAAATCAGCATCTCCAGCATGCCCAGACTGAAAGTAGGTTTTGCTCAATTCAAGTTAATCTCCTGTGGCAAAAACACTAAATGATGAAGGAGGGAAAAAAAAAAAATCCCAATCTTAAATACAATTTACAAAGTCAGGCTCCTATTAGAGAAATCTGCAAAACAAAAGGATTTGAACTGCAGGGAATTTTCCCTGGCTCCTCTCTCACCCCTCTGGGAAGTAGGAACTGCTCCATTCCGGCACAAAACTGCAGCTCCTCACAGCCTACGGGGAATCATGGAAATTGTGACCAGGAAGTGCAGAGGAAGTATGATGCTTTCTAGCTGCATAGCAAACCTTTTCTATTTACAAGTCAGCGAAAGAAACGGAGTGTGTGCACATGCGAGAGAAAGATGGATTATACAGAAGGAGATTGGTGTGAGAATTACATTGCTGGGAATGAAATTCATCTCTAAGCCAGATGGAGTTGAGTTTGTTTATGAGTCTGAGCTGTGATATCCACTCAGTCCATCTGGCTGAGGCTGAAGGGAAGTCCTTTCAGCAGATACCCTGGAAGTACTGTTCTGCTTGAGCTCACATTTCATCATTCCATGGTAATCAGTGTGTTATCTAGACTAGTGGTGAGGATATCATGTAGAGTAAACACCAGGCTATGAAATTCAGCACTCTTTTCCCAATCAAGATTTATAATAATACCAAAAAAAAAAAGGACTCTTGAGCAAACCTGCCAAATTTCTGTAGTGGTATCTCTGCAAAGTCAAGCCCTGAATCTCATTTATATGAAGGGTACTTTCCAGTCCTCAAAACCAGTTTGCTGGTGTGTTATTGTAGTTGGAAAATATTAGCACACCAAAAGCCCTGTAGCACTGCCAGGGGATTTAGGGGTCTCAAGATCAGCAGGAATGCTTTTCTGGACTATTAGTTTTCCTGCAACAGCTGATGTATCCCGACCATAACCACACTGATGTTCAAGAGGGAAGATACAAGAACGGACATTCTTCCACAAAGCACCGAGAGCCTTTAAAGGACTGTTCTCATGGATACAGTTAACAAGTAGCCAAGTAGGGGAAAAAAAAAATCAACAACAACTTGTTGTTCCAGTGAGTTGCTGACATGCAATAACAACCTGGAGTGATGCTGATACCTTGGCTGATACTTGCTCTTCAGAATGAGACTGATGGAGGGCTCACAGACACAATGAAAAAAGAGCTATACACTAAAACCCATCTATTTTTATATTTAGTAAAAACATGCTGTGATACAAAGCACAAAGAAGAGCAAAGAAATCTGAGAAAAGCTCATGGCAATTTACATTCAACTTAGTTTGACCACACAAACTTTTAAGCAGATTTTGTATTTGGAAGGAAACACACAGAATTACACAGAATTATCATTATCACAGAGGCTGAAATAGACCTTTGAGTCCAGCCTAAGACCTGACACCACACCACCTAGCTAGAGCATGTCACTAAGTGCCACATCCAATCTTTCCTTAAA